>CM046344.1:7367201-7655132 GCA_025403435.1 Artocarpus heterophyllus
CGGCTTGATGCTTATGAAAATGCTAAGTTTTACAAGGAGAAAACAAAAAGATGGCATGCTAAGCACATTCTCAGAAAAGATTTCGTAGTTGGTCAACAAGTCTTGCTCTATAACTCTCGCCTTAAATTGTTTCCAAGTAAACTAAAGTCTAGGTGGTCAGGACCGTTTACAGTAACACAAGTCTTCCCATCTAGAGTAATAGAGGTTGCACATGAAACCAAAGGCACATTTAAGGTCAACGGTCAGTGCTTGAAGCCCAACTTTGGTGATGGTTTTAACAGGCATAAAACCACCATGGAATTACAATCTCCTACAAGTGATAGCTGAGACAGTCTGGCTGAAGACTATAAAGCAAACGCTTCTTAGGAGGCAACCCAAGCATTTCCCTATCTTTTATGCCCTTTCAAATAAAAAAAAAAAAGATCAAAAGAAAATTCAAAAAGAAAAAAAAAGAATATAGTTCAAAAAAAAAAACACACAACAACAGCACAAAGTAAAGGGGTTAGGAATGACTATAGTAGTGGTGATGAAGACAATGAAACGGGTTGAAAGGAGTGTGATTGAGGATGATATGATTGAAGTGCTCTTTGAAATCAACATGAGATGGGTGAATTGAGCCTAAATTGACTTTTATCTTACCTGTAACCCAGCCTTACGTTACAAGCTAATAAAGTCCTAATGATTTTGGTCAGATGGTTAGCCTACATTAGTGGAGAAAGAAATGAAAGGTGAACTTATGAAACTTGGTCTTTACAGAATCCTCAAGGGTTCACACAACAATGTGGATGTCTCTGAACTACACACAATTTGAAAAGAATGGAAAGCACACACTCACATGGGTCATGGAATTAGAATTAGTTTTAACTAGCAAATCAATCTCAATGTTTGGATGAGAATTTGTTCTTTTCTTTGAATTTGTTCTTTTCTCAATGTTTGGATGAAGGATTTGTTGTTCTATGTTTGTGTTACTTCTTGGTTTTGCTCGAGGACTAGCAAAAGTTAGTTTGGGGGGTTTTGATAACTCTAGTTTAGAGAGTTATTTGGCCACTTTTAGTTAGCGAATATTGCTATGTTCTTGAAAAAAATTACATGAAACACCCAACTTTGTCATGAAGGTTTGCTTTTAATGTTGTAGGTTGAAAAAAAAAAGAAAAGAAAAGGGAGCAAGAGCACAAGAAAATGGAGAAAAAATTGAAAATCAAGCACGAATTGGGAAGCTTTTTGGCAGAGGAGAAGCGCCGCGGCGCCTGAGTTTGGCCTACTCATCGTTTCTTGGCAAAGAGCCAGCGTTGTGGCGCTGGAATTGGAGCTCCACGATGCTACGACAAAAATAACGACAGGAGCCGCGACGCTAGAAAAGAGGGCCGTGGCGCCAAGGGTGATTCTCAGGCGTGAATTTTGAACATGAAAAAAGGGATTTAGTTAACTTAAGAGTAGTATAAATAGAGGAGGATGTAATTATCAAAGGACAGCTAGGGTTTTTATTTTTCAGAGCAGTGTTTACTTTTCTTAGGAGCTTTCAAGCAATCTAGAGTAAGGAGTGATAGATTGGTGACAAAATTTCTTGTTCTCTTAACTCTTGATGTTTGATTTAATTAAATTTTTAGTTCTTATTTCTTTTTCAATTATGTTCTAATTTTCTTAGTTAGGGCTACGATGTAGGCTAATCACAACGATTTTATGCATCATAATTGATTTTATTCATGTGAGTTGTATGTTATTGTTCGTAATGCATTTAAATGACTAGCTACCATTTAAATGATCTGATGTGCATGTTTGAAACTGAGAAGAAAGAATATGCAGATGCTTCATATAACATATAACCATAAATTAAATGTGGATAGAGATATACCATGTTATTTGTGTGGCTTTCGGTAATAAGATGACCCAACAGATTCATTATAAGCCGGGAATATTCATGGATCTTAATGCATTTAGGATTATTTAAATTCACATAGAGATATAGTGGATTAATAAAATGAGTAGGCTTACTATACCTAGAGATAGGATAGTGAATAAATTGAGAATTTTCGTCATCACATGTTTATTATCAATCAAGGTGCATAATTATATGAAATTCACATCTAGCGATTATAGTGAAATCGGATGCCTCAACACTCAATTCTCATTGGATTTAGTTCCTTTAATTCAATTATCTTCTTTTCTAAAATTAGTTTTAGTTGTTAGTATATATCTAGTTTCATCTCATTTTCAATCCATTTGCTAGATAAATTTTAAAGTTAGTCTAATTTTAGTATTTAATTAGGTTATTATTCAATAGTCCTTATGAGATGATACCCGTACTCAGTATTTTATTACTTGATCGATAACGTGCACTACGTTTGTGGATTTTTAACCAACACTAACCCACTTGGAAGAGCATCTCTTCTTTTTTGAAATGCAAGAGCATCTCTTCTTTTTTGAAATGCAAGAGCATCTCTTCTTTTTGAAATGCAAGAGCATCTCCTCTAGAGCTTCTACTAACATTTCCCTCGTGCAATAACAACTATATATATATATATATATATATATATATATATATGTTTCAACCACCGGCCATTATTATATATATAGAACAATAATTGTTCCAAAAAAAAAATAATTGATTGAGAAAAATAATGACATTAAAAAATTTGATTGATAGGCTCTACCACTACCTGCAAAAGTGATTGGGTCCACGATCCGCACACTAAAATAGTTGAACCAGAACCAAATTATTTGACAAAGAAATTTGCCATTGATTCAATCTGTTGGTTGAGGGACATGGAGGCTCATCGTGAGGAGCTTAGGAGAGAAGTCGACGAGGGATCAGGTAATTCTGTTGTTGTTCCAGTTATAGAGAATGTTGGGGCTCTCTCTCTAAACGAGTTGGAGGAAATCCCACATCACTGTAGCCAGCCCCATGAGGATGAAAATGATGTGGTGGAAGTTGAGGATAGTACATATGACATTCCAGTCATTGATATGATCAAACTACTTGATCCACACGCCCACCATGACGAATTGGCAAGGCTGCATTCGGCTTGTAAAGACTGGGGCTTCTTTCAGGTACACATCAAAATCATATTGATTTTTTCTCTTTACGTTTGGAAGAAACTGAGTTGAAATAGTAGGACTACTTTTTCTACAACCATTTGTACAAATTTGTAAAATGCTAACATCCCAAGTCGAGTGATTCGGTTGGGGCCGATTCCCCCATCTAATCCCAACTCTAACCTAAACTGGGAGTCATAGGGGTGCTCCATAAATTTGCGTTGAAATGTAAAGGGCGTTTGGCGTTGTGAGTTTCAACCAAAACTTTTAGTTGTTAGTGTAAATCTCTAACATACTATGATGTCAATGAAAAGTAAACTTATAGGGTGTTTAAGAAAATAGTTTAAACTATCAGTTTGGGTTTAAAAACTGTAGCATGTGGAGCTTTACAATATAGCTTTTTACTGTAACATGTGAGAGTTTTACACTGTTCGTAGTTCAGACCTCTTTCAAAAACCCTATCAGTGTAAAACTCTTACTTATAGTGTTTTTAATTAATTGGTTCTAACTAATACTAGTAATGCTCCATGCTCCGTAGAGTCATACAAAAAGGCATGTCATTCTGTTTCGTGGGCATCTGACCTAGGATAAGAGGGGGAAAAATGGACTTAGTACAATCTACCATTATAAATTTATTTAAAATGGAACTTAGCTTGTTGCTTGTAATTTTGATGGTAACAGTTAATAAATCACGGTGTTCCAGAGGAAGTCATTGAGAAAATGAAGATTGACATAGAGGAATTCTTTGAGCTGCCACTTGAGGAAAAGAAAGCTTATGCTGAGCTGCCAAATAGCTGTGAAGGCTATGGCATGACTGGACAGACCGGCTCTACCTTTATGTTCGAACCCATCTCCCAAAGAAATATGAGATTTTGGCCTACTCATCCCACTCCTTTCAGGTACGTAGTAGAATATTTATATCAATTTGCATCACTTTTCACAATAACTAGCTCAAGTGGCAGATCCAGGTTTTGATTCTAAAAAGGCATAAAAGTAATTTTATTAAGGGATAATTTAACGATAAAATTGTATATTAAAATAGAGAGCGTGGACAGTAAAATGAGGGTGGCAATTGTTCAGTCTGTTCCTAAACTTTTTTTTTTTCCCACACAAGCACATTGGACCATGGTGAAAAACCGTCGTCAAATGTTACACATACGACGGCTTACGATTTTACATCAATTAGGTACTTTAACGGAGTTTTAAACATTGTCATGTCTGCCAATTTCTACGGCTATAGAACATACATATATAGTTCTCCAATCCTTTCTTATTTAGAGTACTTCATGAATTTGCATTGAGTTCCTCGTAGACAAAAAGCTGATGTTGTAATGATTGTTTTTTATTTGCTACTCTTCAGAGAAAACTTGGAAAAGTACTCGTTGGAAGTGCTGAAACTTACAATATGTTTGTTGAAGTTCATGTCAATGAACTTGGGGCTGGATTCAGAGACATTTACTAATATGTTTGAGCAGGGAAGACAAGCATTGAGAATAAATTTTTATCCACCATGTGTGCAAGCTAACAAGCTAATGGGTCTGGGTCCACATTCTGACACAAGCGGACTGTCATTGGTAGTCCAAGTGAATGACGTCCAAGGTTTGCAAATCAAGAAAAATGGTAAATGGGTGCCTATAAAAGCAGTTCCCGGTGCATACATTGTCAACATAGGTGATCTCATGGAGGTAAGTTGCTACAATCATTAACATGTATTCGAGCCTTTCCCCGATGAGATCCTCACAGATAATGTATGTTTTCAAACCATTGAATCTGGTCAAAAGTAATTTTTTTTGTAAATCTAACTGCTAAAAGATAGATAGATACCTATCGGTAGGTTATCATTTCAGTATTCAATGTTACTATGATCATCAACATATATTAGGGGCCTTTCTCTTGTGAGATCTCACCGATAGTATATATTCTCAAACCATTGGATCAGATCAACATAACTTTTTTTACAAACCTAATGTCTGAAAAACAAATACGTACCTACTACTAATAGGTTCCTCTTTCAGTAGTCACTAATGCAATTGTCTATATATTATGCCTTTTTAACGAATATGTGAATAGCAACAATAGTCATCATCATGGTAGAAAGTAAGCATGCCTCTACTAATTTGTTCCTCATTTTAGATTATGACCAACGGAGAATACAAAAGCGTAGAGCACAGAGTTGTTTTGAATTCGGAAAAGTACCGTCTTTCAATTGGTGCATTTCACTGTCCAGATTTGAAAGCCATTATCTGTCCTGTACCAGATCTTGTAAAACAGAACAGGCCAAACTACAAAAGTATTCTCCATGCGGATTACTTGAAGCCATTTCAGCAGAGTAAAAAGCTAAACAGTAAAAGCCTGATTGATCATGTGAAGCTGCAGAAGTGACTCAAAATGACTATTATATGGTGCTACTCGTTTGGCTAAAGAGTTCATTATAATAAGACACTTTTATTACCACAATGGATATTCTGTTGTGGAATTAGGCGACTCCTAATTCCAAGGATCGCAAGAACGAACAATTGCAGAAAATAAATAGGAGAAAAGAAGAAAAAGAGACACCAAATTTTTATACAGGTTCGTCCAAAATTGAAACTACGTCCTGTTTCTGCCGCTTGCAGATTCCACTATGATGAAGGAGATTACAGATTACAAGAGCAGTTTCTCACACACTCACAAACTGTGCTTACCAAAACTCTCTTCTATCTAACACCCAATGGGAATTTTTCTCTCTCTCTCAAGGATGAAGCTCTCAAGAATTTTGCCTCTCACAAAATTATGCCTCTCACAATTTTCACACACACAACCCTAGCCACCTTGTGTCTATTTATAACCAAAGGAGGAGAAAATAGCAACTAATGGGAAACCCTAGTGGTTTCCCGTTTTTGGGACCTTTGAATTCGACTTTGATTCAAAACACATCGCGCAGCACAGCGTGTCAGCGCCGCGGCGCTCGTTTCGAGCGCCGCGGCGCTCCCCTGCGGCGCCTAGGCGCTCTGCTCCAGGCGCCTAGGCGCTATCAACTCGACGCCTCGACTTTATCTTCCTGGTGCCTAGGCGCTCTCCACATAGCACCTAGGCGCTCTTGTCCTGGCGCCTAGGCGCTCTTCACCTGGCGCCTAGGCGCCTTCGCCCAGCGCCACGGTGCTCTTCTGCCAGAGCCGCGGCGCTTGCTCCCTGCCTTCGAGGACGCTATTTTCTCCCTTTTCCTTCCTTTTGCTGGGTTGTCTACTTGATTTGGCTCCATATCTGCAACATATTCCTCCTCTTCTCTCCTTTTAGCTATGTTTGGCACATTATATTTGTGTATGCAGGCACTCTGTTAAAGTTTTATATATATATATATGTATATATTTTTGTACATGTATATATGTATGTCTAAGTTTAATCAATGTGTGAGCTTTATGTGGTTGTAATTGTGTGCATGTTGATATGTTGTAAAACTTAAAAAGAGTTTTTCTAGCATAGTGACTTTTATCAGCTATCAATAATGTCTTTGGTTTGAAAGCCAAAACTCGAGATGCAGCTTTGTTTGGAATGGCTTAAAAAAAATCTGGCTTCTGCTTTTGATTTTAGTCAATAGAAAAGGAGAAATAAAAGTCGTGATTTTACGTGCCCAAATCCACGTTCTTGAAAGAGTTTGAAGAGCATCTCTTGGAAGAGCATCTGCTCTAATGCTTCTAATAACATTTCCCTAGTGCAATTATAGCCAATTAAAAAAAAAATATTTCCGTTTTCATAACAAGCCCTTATTATATAGGACAATGAGATTGGTTTGAAAAAAAAAGCTAATTGATTAAGAAAAATAATAGCAATAGGAAAATGAGATTAGTTCAAAAAAAACTAATTGATTAGGAAAAACAATAGCATTAGGACAATGAGATTAGTTTAAAAAAAAACTAATTGATTAAGAAAAATAATAGCATCAGGACAATGACACTAGTTAAAAAAAAAAAACTAATTGATGAAGAAAAATAATAACGTTAAAAATTCTGGTTGAAAGGCTCTTCCCTACCTGCCAATGTGAGTGGGTCCATATATATAGTCCACACATTAATTACAACGGATCATAGTCAATTTTTCTAAGCAGAAATTGCACTAAAATAGTCAAACCAGGACCAACTTATTTGACAAAGGAATTTGGCATTGAATCCATCTATTGGTTGAGGGAAATGGGACCTCAACTGTGTTCGGATTTGTGAGCTCATCATGTATGAACAATATAACATCTTTCTCAAGGCAAAACATCATTCAAGCTTGCTAAAAAAAACTCACTAGCAAGTAGTACTTCTTTTTCTCCACCCATTTGTACAAATTTGAAAAATGCTAACATCCGAACTCGAATGATTCGGTGGGAATCCCGACTCTAACTTAACCTAAATTAGGATTTACAGGGTGCTCCATAAATTTTCCATGAAATGTAGAGTCATGCAGAAAGCCATGTCATTTTGTTTTGTGGGCATCTGACCTTGTTGAAAGGTTAACTACTAATCAAAATATTCTTATGTTCTTTGTCCATAGATCCAACGATAAGGAGAAATGTGACACCCGTTATTCTCCTAACGGGTATTGAGGTAATTAAATTAATTTTTAATGTATAAAAAAAATTGCTTCATTTAAATTTATTTTATAATATTTATTTTTATCTATTTTTAAATTTTCTAAAATTCTCCTATATTTATTTAGTATGATTACTAAAAAGTCTTAGAACTTCTAATAAATCTCAAAAATGTCATATTGGCATTATGTGTGTTAAAGTCTTTAGATGAGACATAAGGATATCTTTTCCAACTACTCTTGACCCTCATTTTCTTTATTTCCTCCGTGACATGCTTCAACATGTCTCCTCTATAATTGTTTCTATCACTTCTCTTCAAAGACTTCATCTTTTCTTCCTTTCTCTTCCACGGTTCCCACACTCTTCTTCTCATTTCTTTGCTGAAGCAAAATACTTAGAGAACTTCTTCAAGGCAGCCATAAAAATCAGCCACCATCACCTCCATTTGAGCAAGAATTTCAGTCATACCGAAGTAAAGGAACCTGTTTTGAAGCCATTTCAAGCTTCCAACTAACCATAATCCGAGGTTAGAATCTTATGAACAAATTTAGTCTTTCATTTATAAATTTTCTTTTATACTAAAGGATTATTCAAATTTGCGTTCTTAAACCTAAGTATATGTTTGTTGCTATTTTGGAGCATATGTATGAAGTCTAAGTGTATATGCCCTAGACAGAAAATTTATATTGTTAAACTTTATAATACCTCTATGGGCAGTGGTTATTTCTTGAAATTCTAAGATTAAATTAAAATAAATTTTATGAATGTAGTTGTATGTTGTGCTTTAGTTTTAATTGTCCTTATGCACGCCTTAGGATCAAGGGAGTATGGAGCTAACGTTAATTGATTCCAGGATTAAGAGACTGTTGATAAGCTTAAAAGGTAGGGATTCTATTACTCATCTTTTGTGAGGTTTTTATAGAATTAAAATTGATTGTTTTGCCGCAATATATATATATATCTATGTTGAACTGATATTATATGATTATCACATATGAAACTATGACATGGACTCGTCTTGTATTGTACGGCGAGGAACATAATGAATTGACACATGTTATAAATTGAGAAGCATGGTTAGGAAAACTAACTCTATTGATAATGATTCAATATAGAGAAATTGTGAGACATGAAGAGGGCGACGGTTACGTCCTTGGGCATGAATACCCTAAAAGGTAAAATAGGGGGAAGGCGATGACGCTTCCTTGGGTTGAAAGTCCCAGAACACACTGTACAGGAATCGATTTGGTGAGGACTCGGGGCTTGATGTCCCCTCACCGGAACACCCTTGGAATGTTTATAGGGTGATCAAGTGCGCCCATTTGGGTTTCGATGAGTTGAGTGATACTCAATTTAACATGGATACCTAGGAACAATGATGATTGGTAATATTTGTATAAATGTGTAATTATGACACTTGGTAATGATTAACTACGGTATCCATAAGATGTGATCATAATAAACCTCATAATCTGAAATATGATGTGACTTACTAACCATGCAGATTTTAATGTGGTAATGATAGAGGTGAGTAATGGCTTTCTCTACTGAGCATAGTGTTGCTCATACCCTTATGTTTATATCTTTTCAGGACTCACTAAGTGTGAGGTGGCTACGAGAAATATAGTTGAGGAAGCGATGTAACTATATTACATTGGGACTGCTCAATTGTAAAGAATGTTCTTCATGATAATGTAAGCATCAATTGTTACTTTCTGTGACTGTAATTATAATGTGTTGAGGGTTAAAATGATGATGACAACAGTTTATATTATTAAATTTAAGGTGCTACATTAAAACTGTGGTTTATTTGTCGTTTATATTTTTATTTTGAGTTGAGAGTTTTCATTTAAGTCCCGGGCAAATTTTATTTTTAAGGTTTTACTTTTATTATTTATTTTTATTTTATCTCATTAAAAACTGTTAACCCCCATATAGGGGCGTTACAAGAAAAAAAAAAAAGCTTTGAATAGTCTACTACTATAAACTTAGTTAAATAGAACATAGCTTGTTGTTCGTAATTATGATGGTGACAGGTTCTAGAGGAAGTGTTACGAAAATAGTGCGATAGAAACAAAGAACAAAAACATATAGATATTTCCGTGGAAACTCAAGATGGGAAAAAATCACTGGCAGAGGAGAAGAAAATTACTAAACTTGTAAAGATTACAAAATGTATGCGATTAAGGAGGTTAAAATTCAATAATAATAAAACCCTAACGTAATACATCATATATATATATATATAGGTATTAACAAAACCTTATGGGCCCAAAAATTCAAAGGTTCGTACCATGGGGGCAGAGCCCCTTCACCTCCGGTGAGATTTATAGTGTTTTTTACCACAATTGTCACACTGCGAGTTTTTGAGTCGGACTAAACTGAATTTAGGTCACCATACTCAAACATGAAGTCATTGAGAAAATGAAGATTGACATGAAGGAATTCTTTGAGCTATCACTTGAGGAAAAGAAAGCTTATGCTGAGCTGCCAAATAGCTTTGAAGGCTATGGACATGACTGGACAGACAGGCTCTTCCTTCTTCTTCGACCCATCTCCCAAAGAAATATGAGATTTTGGCCTATTCATCCCACTTCTTTTAGGTACGTTGAATAATATTGATACCAATTCGCACCACTTTTCTAAATAAATGGTCCGAGTGATAGATCCAAGATTTAATTCCAATGGAAGCATAGAAGTAATTTTATTAACGGATAATTCAATGATGAAATGGAGAATAGGGATACTAAAATGAGGGGCAACAATAGACCCATCTGTCCTAAACCTTTTTTTTTTTTTTGGTTTCACACGCGTACATTAGACGATGATGAAAAACCGTTGTCAAATGTTAGATACTTTAATGTAGTTTTAAACATTGTCATATCTAACAAGCTCTACCACCGATTCTACTAAGTATAGAACATACATATATAGCAATTTGCATTGAGTTCCTCGTAGACAAAAAGCTGATGGTGAAACGTTGTTTTTAATTTGCTAATCTTCAGAGAAAACTTGGACAAATACTCGTTGGAAATGCAGAAACTTATAATATGTTTGTTGAAGTTCATGTGAAGGAACTTGGGGCTGGATTCAGGGACATTTACGAATATATTTGAGCACCATGTGTGCTAGCTAACAAGGTAATGGGTGCAAGCTAACAACGTAATGGTTCTGGGTCCACATTCTGACATAGGCCGGTTGTCACTGGTTGTCCAAGTCAATGATGTCCAAGGTTTGCAAATCAAGAAAGGTGGTAAATGGGTGCCTATTAAAGCAATCCGCGGTGCATGCATTGTCAACATAGGTGATTTCATTGCGGTAAGTTACTATGATCATTAACATATATTAGGGTATTTTGCTGGTGGAATCCTAACGGATTTTTTAAACCGTCGAATTTGATCAAAATCAATTTTTCTACAAATTTAATGACTGAAAGACAGATAGATATCTATTGGTAAGTTACTTTTTCAGTATTAATCGGAGAAATCATCTATGTATTATGCCTTTTTAACAAAAATGTGAGTAGCAACAATAGTGATCATTATGGTAAAAATTAAGCGCACCCCTACTAATTTGTATCTCATTTTAGATTATGACCAACCGAGAATACAAAAGTGTAGGGCACAGAGTCGTGAATTCGGAAAAGCATCGTCCGGATTTGAAAGCCATTATCGGTCCTTTACCAGATCTTGTAAAACACAACAGGCCTAACTGCAAAAGTATTCTGCATGCGGATTATTTGAAGGCATTTTACGAGTATGAAAAGCTAAATAGCAAAAGCCTCATCAATCAAGTGGTGCTGGAGAAATGACTCAAAAATGACTATTATATAAGGCTACTCGTTTGGTTAAAGAGTTCCTTGCAATAATATGTGAGAGAGACTGTAATATATTTTTCAAATATAAAGTTAATTGTTACATTTGAATGGAAAATATACGTTTTCATATGGAAAACAGAAGTAGCATCGTGCCCAGATTTTCTGGCACCGTTCCGCCAGTTCATGATCTCAAAATTTTGAAGAGTTATGATATAGAGTTATTTCGGGCCATTGTGCTATTTGGTTTTATGTTTTCATACAAACCTAAATATTTATTAGAATCGGACATAGCCGTAATAATAGATGTGAGGTTATATGAAAAAATACCTTTACAATGAAAAGTACCTTCATATGAATGGTTACATGTGTAGCAACATTTTTATCAATTGATGAAATAATACCCCTGTATTTTACCAAATCTCCAAAAAAACTTCACATTTCATTCATGTTCTAAAACACAGTATTATTGCTAGATATTGTATTGAAGAATTTGTTATCTTGGAAGTAATTTGCCATTAAACTTGTTAGCAAACATTGTTTAAGTGAGAACAAATAAAAGCTTTAAAGAAAGTATTTCGATACACCTCAAACTCTACATTTTTTTCTAAAAATTCTCTCCTCCAGTTCGTCTTACACACATATACTCCAACATGGATCCTCCTCTTCTCTCCTTCTAGCTATATTTGGCACATTGTATTTGTGTATGCAGGTACTCTGTTAAAGTTACGTACATTTGTGCATGGACATATGTACATATTGTTGGGGAATTAGGCGACTCCTAATTCCAAGAATCGCAAAAACGAACAATTGCAGAAAATAAATAGGAGAAAAGAAGAAAAAGAGACACCAAATTTTTATACAGGTTCGTCCAAAATTGAGACTACGTCCTGTTTCTGCCGCTTGCAGATTCCACTATGATGAAGGAGATTACAGATTACAAGAGTAGTTTCTCACACTCACAAATTGTGCTTACCAAAACTCTCTTCTATCTATCACCCTGTGGGAATTTTTTCTCTCTCAAGGATGGAGCTCTCAAGAAGTTTTGCCTCTCACAAAATTATGCCACTCACAATTGTCACACACTTTTTCACACACCCAACCCTAGCCACCTTGTATCTATTTATAATCAAAGGAGGAGAAAAATCGCAACTAATGGGAAACCCTAGTGGTTTCTGTTTTTAGGGCCTTTGAATCCGACTCTGACTCAAAAACATCGCACAGCACAGCGCGTCAGCGCGCGCGGCGCTCGAAACGAGCGTTTCGGTCCGATCCAACTCGTCCCTCATGGCTAACTCCCACTTGACCGAATCTCCAGCCTCCACGGCTTCATCAAAGCTCTCTGACTTACCTCTGTCGGTCAACAAGATATAATGCAGAGTTGGGGAGTATCTCTGCGGTGGTCTGGTTGTCCTGCTAGACCTCCTGACTGGTGTGGCAGGAGTCCTTTGGTTTCCTTCTGGAGCTATGTTTTCCTGGTCTTCAACCTCTGGATTTTGCACCTCCACTTCAGGAAGATCCTTAAATGGAATCACCTCATGCTTCTTATCTTCAGAACCTGAACCCCTGGAGTCAGTGTTATTTCTGTCCTTGTACAGAACACCTTCATTGAAGATCACATCCTTGCTCCTAATAATCTTCCGACTTTGGTCATCCCAGAGACGATAACCATACTCAAGTCCGCCATAGCTAACCAGAAAACACTTCTTTGACTTGGCATCTAGTTTACTTCTAGCAGCAGAATCAATGTGTGCATAGGAAACACAACCAAACACTCTCAAGTAAGAGAGATCAACCTGTTTATGGCTCCAGACTTCTTCTGGTAGCTTGAACTTCAGCGGTGTGGATGGACTTCTGTTAATCAGATGAGCGGCTGTGTTAATTGCCTCAGCCCAAAACATCTTTGGCAGCCCTGCATGTAACCTCATACTCCTAGCACGCTCGTTTAAAGTCCTGTTCATCCTCTCAGCTACCCCATTTTGTTGTGGTTTCCTTGGAATGGTCTTCCTCATCTTTATCCCATTCTTAGCACAGTACCGCCTGAAATCTTCACCTAGGTACTCTCCCCCATTATCGGACTGCAAGCACTTCACCTTCAAATTTGTCTCATTCTCCACCATGGCTTTCCATCTCTTGAAAGCATCGAACACATCATATTTGTTTTTTAGAAAGTAAACCCATACTGTAACGCCCCTATATGGGGGTTAACAGTTTTTAATGAGATAAAATAAAAATAAATAATAAAAGTAAAACCTTAAAAATAAAATTTGCCCGGGACTTAAATGAAAACTCTCAACTCAAAAATAAAAATATAAACGACAAATAAACCACAGTTTTAATGTAGCACCTTAAATTTAATAATATAAACTGTTGTCATCATCATTTTAACCCTCAACACATTGTAATACAGTCACAGAAAGTAACAATTGATGCTTACATTATCATGAAGAACATTCTCAACGATTGAAGCAGTCCCAATGTAATATAGTTACATCACTTCCTCAACTATATTTCTCGTAGCCACCTCACACTTAGTGAGTCCTGAAAAGATATAAACATAAGGGAATGAGCGACACTATGCTCAGTAGAGAAAGCCATTACTCACCTTTAGGTTTTTATCATTACCACATTAAAATCTGCATGGTTAGTAAGTTACATCATATTCCAGATTATGAGGTTTATTATGATCACATCTTATGGATACCGTAGTTAATCATTACCAAGTGTCATAATTACACATTTATACAAATATTACCAATCATCATTGTTCCTAGGTATCCATGTTAAATAGAGTATCACTCAACTCATCGAAACCCAAATGGGCGCACTTGATCACCCTATAATCATTCCAAGGGTGTTCCGGTGAGGGGACATCAAGCCCCGAGTCCTCACCAAATCGATTCCTGTACAGTGTGTTCTGGGACTTTCAACCCAAGGAAGCGTCATCGTCTTCCCCCTATTTTACCTTTTAGGGTATTCATGCCCAAGGACGTAACCGTCGCCCTCTTCATGTCTCACAATTTCTCTATATTGAATCATTATTAATAGAGTTAGTTTTCCTAACCATGCTTCTCAATTTATAACATGTGTCAATTCATTATGTTCCTCGCCGTACAATACAAGACGAGTCCATGTCATAGTTTCATATGTGATAATCATATAATATCAGTTCAACATAGATATATATATATTGCGGCAAAACAATCAATTTTAATTCTATAAAAACCTCACAAAAATGAGTAATAGAATCCCTACCTTTCAAGCTTATCAACAGTCTCTTAATCCTGGAATCAATTAACGTTAGCTCCATACTCCCTTGATCTTGAACTCCAAGCAAAACAGATCCAGTTGTATCTCGCTGTATCTACGAAGCATCCTCTGTAGTGCTCCTCGAGCGACTATGAATGGCTAGGAATGCTTCCTGGAGATCATACATTCTTGAAAATATCATTCTGGACTCCGATACTGCTGTTTGAATCGCCTCGATTCGCGTGCAGTCGGTACCGGATGATTTTCATCGGAGTGGAATTTGCTCAAACGGAGGTCACCATTGCATCCAGAGCATCGAAACGAGTCAGGAGGCGGTCTCGGATCTTCGATCGGAGGTCCGGATCACAAAATTCCAATTTAGCCTTTGACTGACCGTTGACCGGCGTTGACCACCGTTGACCGGCGTTGACCGACTTTGACCGTCGTTGACCGGCGTCAATCGGGGTCCGTTGGCAACTGGGCTCGGGCCTACCCCCCCTAAATCGACCCTTCTAAGTCCAATGGTGGGGTCAATTTCACCCAATTCTGCCTCTAACATAGCGGGTCGTGAAGTACAACGTCGGTAGAAATGGATGAGCTCCGATCTTGATTCTCCGACGATGGAAACCTGAAATTGGCTGAGGGCTTTTGCTACCCATCCTCCTATGAGCATTTCCCCTCATCCAATTTGAAGAAACGTGACTGGGAAGAGCCAAAACAGAGGCTCCCGCGGCGGTTGACGGCGGCGTTGGCCGTTCTCCGGCGAAACCGGCTCCTTCCGTGCAATTGATCGAGGGGTTTTACTCCCCTTGATCCTCTGAACTCATTGGGAGGGGTGGTGTCAGTCATCTCCTCCGGCAAGGCGGAGTTCCACCATGGGGGCGGCGGTGCACGGCGGCAATAGGCGGGCAGAGCAATCCGGCGGTTGTTGAGCTGCCACCAAGGGTGGGTTTTGTTCCTCTCATCACGGTGGTCGTGTAGGAACAAGAATCACGTCGATCGGACGTCGGACGGTGAAGATATCTCGTCGAAAAGAAATGGGTTTTGCCGCCACTTTGGGCGGCGCGTGTGGTCTCCTCCGGCGGCGTTTTGGGCGGCGCGGCACCTCGTTGGACTCAGCTCGTCGAGAGCTTTCCATTGGTGCGGGAGGTGTCGAAAACGGATGCCAAAATCTCAAACGATCTTTGAGGAGAGAGAGAGAATTTTTTAGAGAGAGAAAGTAGAGAGAGAGAGAGTTTCGAATTATGAGAGATTTTCTGATTTTTTTTATATATATACTAGGTAATTAATCTAATTACCTTAATACCCTTAGGAGAATAACGGGTGTCACACATACCTTCCTGCTTGAGTCATCTATGAACGTCACATAGTAGTTTGCGCCACCAAGGGAAGTCACTGGCGCAGGCCCCCACACATCAGTGTGAACAAGCTCCAATTTCCTGGACTTAGGCTCTCTACCCATCTTTGAGAAACTCACTCTCTTCTGTTTACCAAAGATGCAGGCTTCACACAAATTGTGATCAACAGTTTTTAAACCCGGCAGTTTTCCTTTGCAGTGAAGCATCTTCATACCCTTTTCACCAAGCCTATAATGCCATAGCTCGATATTGGCAGCAGAATCAGCAACTGCTAGGGTATCTTTGCAACTTAAGTTCATGTAAAGAGTTCCAGTCTTGCGTCCCCGAGCAATAACCATCGCTCCTTTTGTGACTTTCCAACCTTCACAATTGAAGGTTACTTTATGTCCTTCATCATTCAGTTGCCCCACCGAAATCAAGTTGCGCATTAGTTTAGGAACATGTCTCACCTTATGAATCTTCCACACAGACCCATTAGGCTTTTTTAAACTGACATCTCCAATGCCAACAATATCTAAAGGTTCTCCATCAGCAAGATAAACCTTACCATGATTTCCAGCAACGTAATTCTCCAGGACATGACAGTGTGCAGTGGTGTGGAATGATGCTCCTGAGTCTATCACCCACGAATCAAAAGAACTGTCAACTAACAAGATCAAGGCATCCTGTTGCTCTTCAGTGGCGGCGTTAGCTGCGTCGTTAGTCTTGTCTTCGTTCTTCCTTGAAGCCCTGCAGTTCTTCTTCAAGTGGCCAGTCTTCCCACAATTCCAACACTCCATGGTTCTGTCATTCCTTGACTTGCTTCTCTCATTCCTCGACTTGCCTCTCCTGCCATTATCCCTGTTGGATTGCCTGTCAAGTTTCCTGCCCCTATTATCAACATTAAGGGTCGAGTTCGACGAAGAGGCTTCTCCTAAGTCCTTCCTGCGAACTTCTTCCGCCAGAATAGAGTTTCTGACATCAACAAACTTCAATTTTGCACTCCCAAGAGAATTCGTGATGGCCACCCTCATGGGTTCCCAGCTATTCGGTAACAAGGCCAAGAGGATTAGAGCATTGATCTCATCATCGAATTTAATCTCTACCGAGACCAATTGGTTTAGGACGGTGTTGAAACTGTTCAGGTGCTCTACCACCGAAGCACCTTCAGACATCTTTAAATTAAAGAGCTTCTTCATGAGATGTACCTTGTTATTGACTGAGGGCTTCTCATACATCTCTGACAGAGCCTTCATCATCCCTGCTGTAGTAGTCTCCTTCGCAACGTTGTGGGCAACGTTCTTTGACAAGGTCAAACGGATCACACCGAGCACCTGTCTACAAGGAGATTCCACTCCTCATCGTTCATGCCTTCGGGCTTATTACCCAAGGGCAAGTACAGTTTCCTGCTATAGAGATAGTCTTCAACTTGCATCCTCCAATAGGAAAAATCTGAACCATCAAATTTGATGATGTCGGTTGCCATACCTTCTTCTCCAATCATCGTTCTTAATCAAAACCTCCGCTCTGATACCAGTTGTTGGGGAATTAGGCGACTCCTAATTCCAAGGATCGCAAGAACGAACAATTGCAGAAAATAAATAGGAGAAAAGAAGAAAAAGAGATACCAAATTTTTATATAGGACGTAGTCTCAATTTTGGATGAACCTGTATAAAAATTTGGTGTCTCTTTTTCTTCTTTTCTCCTATTTATTTTCTGCAATTGTTCGTTCTTGCGATCCTTGGAATTAGGAGTCGCCTAATTCCCCAACACGTATAAGTTTAATCAATGTGAAAGCCTTATGCCTTTGTAATTATGTGCATGTTGATATGTTGTAAAATTAAAAATTAAAAAAAAAAAAAAGGTTTTCTAGCATAATAACTTTTATTAGCTAATACAAATTGTCTCCGGTTTGAAAGTCAAAACTCAAGATGAGGCTCGTTTAAAATAGTTTTTTTTTAAAAAAAAAGAACTAACTTTTGCTTTTGTTTTTAGTAAAAGTCGCGTTTAGAACCACATTCTTGAAAGAATCTCATAGGTCAAAATAATTTTTAAATTTCTAACAAGCAACGAAAGTGTTCTGATAAAGTTTGTAACGTCCTGCTAAAGCTAACATACAAGTTTTTAAGTCTACTCAATGACCTTGTTTTTGGTTTTGTTATTTCTTTTTTTCTCGTTGAAAGTACAGTTTTGTTATTTCTATTTTCCATTCGTATTACAATTTCCGATCGTACATGTATTTTGCCTGGAACTTTCAACAGAACGGGTCATAGAAGTGCAATAAATGTAAAAGTAAAGATGTAACAATCTATTAATCCTATATCTAACAATAACTTTAAAAAGTCGTAATAAGGAAGACAGAAAGACAGACTCTATAATCTTACCCTATAATATAGCTTAATTGTTGTATACTCCACAAAAATAGGCACAATTTTGGTCTTTCAGAAAACTTCAAGAGACAACAAGCTATAAAAAAAATAAAAAAGAAAAAAGGAAAGAAGAAGAAGAAAACCTTCAAAAGATGCTTGCTAATCCAATAAAAAATTGCATTTGTCTCTGTCTCAAAGTATTGTGCATTGGGCCAAAATTTTTTATCCCTTTCCTGCGTTGTTAAGAAAAAGTTCACATCGTCCATTGGTTAAAACTCCATCACATTGTCTTTTTCTACAGTTTTGCACTCAATGATCAAGGAAGTTCCTAAAGTCGCATCTTAGACCAATTTGAAGATGATTTAAAAACATCCTTTATACCATCAAAACAAGAAAGCAAACCATCAATAAGTCTTAGGACCTGTTTAGAAGTATTTGCTAAAAGCTACTTTTGGTTTTTTGAGTTTAAAAGTTGTTCTAAAAGTGTTTAAATCTTCGTCAAAAGTGCTTTGAAGCTTTTCATAAGTGTTTTTTGTACGGCTTAAAAGAAACACTTTTAAAATAAACTTTAAAACTCATACCAGAGTTTTAATAAAATATTGTAAGTTTCATTATAACATTTTAAAACCATTTTGACCCGTTTAAACTCTTTTAAAAATATAGTTCTAAACACTGATTAAAAAATCACAATTTTTGCCTATCTTTATTTATTGTCTAAAAGTACAAGCAAAAGTTACATCGAACGCCCTTACTCCACTGTAGCCAGAGTTTTCAATCCTAAATCCGTGTTGCATTTGACTTGATGCTCTAACCGCAGAAGTACAATGAGGTTTCAAAATTACCTAGTTATCCCTTGTTGCATTGATGTTCAAGGAGAAAAAACTCAACAATTATGCATTTGTTCAAAAAGAAATGGAGTCAGTGGTTAAATTTGCGGGGCTTAATAAACTGGGAAAAGCAGTGACCTCTACTGATCGAGGCAAAAAAAATGCCTATGTTCTTACTACTCGAGGTGGTAGGGATTTCGAGCAACATAAATAAAACCGGATTGGATCATTTCATTCGAGGTGGCCGGATCTGATCCTTTTTCAATTTTTTTAATAGTTTGTTCTTCCTTTTATTCATAATCACTAGCTAGTTAGCCAAACTAGCAACTTATATATGCATACATATGTGAGCACGCGCGAGAGTGTCATGCCATTTTTAGGAAAGTTACAAGTACTAGATATATTAGAAAATAACCATCCTATTTCCTTTAATTTTATACAAATACCCAATCACATCACCTATTGAATTTGCAATAACCGATGGGAAACAATTAAATATGAACTTAGTAGTCTACTTTTAACCTGCCTCAACTCCAACAGGTGGCACTCTAAAACCATGTGTCACGTAATAACATCTTCAATGCAATGTTAAATTGATATATCAATGACAAATTTAGCATTTGAGTGTTAAAAAACTCTCTAATTCAATGTTATTTTTAATGCCAAAGTTGCTATATACTAAAATTTGGCATATAACAAATTTGGTCTTTAATTCTTAGTTAGTACATTGACTTGTTTGCTTTAATAATTATAATATTCTTACTCTTTAATTATTTTAACATAAAAAGTTTATTTTTACAAGTTGCAAGGTTTAATAGTTAAGACAAAAGAAAAATATAGCATTCATTAGAGCATAAAATAAAATAACACATTAAAACGCTATATTTATACTTTTTGGTGGTAAATATAATATTGACGTTAGCATTTACATTAAAGATGGTCTAAGGTTACGATGGGAGCAAAGTTCTGTGTGTCTTGTCTGAGCAAACAAACTTGTTTAATTGAAAAGAATCCAGTGCCGTCCAAATAAAACAACTAATAATAACTAGTCAGATGCATCTAAAAATCTTCCCCATAACATATCATTCAATGGGCAGCACTAGTTAAATAGTTGTCCATATCATATGAAGCATTCAAATCACCATATGTTGATATTCCAAACAGCTAGAAGTTGTGTCTTCTCTGTAGAGATACTGCATTTGTTAATGGAGACTGAAGTGATTAAGAGAGATGATTATGGTGGTTCTCCCCCGGTTGAGAATGTTCAAGCTCTCGCTTCGACGAATTTGACGGAAATCCTACCTCAATATCTTCGATCTGAACTTGAATTTGATCAGGTTTCTGTTGAGAACTCACTGGAAATTCCAGTAATTGACATGACCAAACTTCTTGATGATCATCATGATGAATTTGAAAATTTTCATTTGGCTTGTAAAGACTGGGACTTCTTTCAGTTAAATTCTTAGTAATCCAGAAACATGCCAATGTTATTTTTAAAGGTTTTTTTCTTTTCTTTTCTTTTTGAGGTAGGACTAGCTAATTTGGTAATTATTTCCCTCTGTTTCGGGCCCAAATGTATCCAAGTGTTTTTTTTTTTTTTTCTATTTTTAAAAAAATTTCTGCATATTGAAAAAAATGTACTTATCCGTTCACTCAACCATATTTGTAGGGTGAGTGGATACTGTAGCATGTAAAAATTTTATATTCTAGTAAACTTTTGGTTTTAAGTTGAAACAATGTTACCAAACAAATCATCTTCACATAGATGCTTATTGCTTTCAATAGTTATACAGCTCCCCACAGACTAGATAAAGCTAGTTACAATATAATCTACTGATGTAAAGAAATTGTACCATTTATGTAATTCAAATGGGACCCAAATAAATGTTGAAAAATTGTGATGGTGAGGCAGTGAATCAATCATGGGATTCAAGAGGAAGTGACTGAGAATGAAGAATGACATGGAGGAATTCTTCAAGTTGCCATTGGAAAAGAAGCAAGCTTCTGCTCGGCTACCAAACAACATTGAAGGCTATGGGCAAGCCTTTGTTGTGTCTAAGGAGCAAAAGCTTGACTGGGGTGACATGCTTTTCCGTCTTCCTCTTCCTGTCCCCCTCAGAAATATGAGATTCTGGCCTACTCATCCAACTTCCTTCAGGTAATTAAAAAAAGTAGTAAATTTTCGCAATCTTGTCATGAATCAAACAAAATTTATATGCATTAACCAAATTAGACGAGTATATAAGTCATACAAACATTAAATGTATTCATGTCATGAAAGGAAAAGTGAAAATAACGAGTTGTTCTATTTCCCTTAAAGGGGTTTAATTATGAGCCCACACAATATATAAATAATAAAAAAAAGGAAAGGTCAGTTCTTGCATCTTCATTGAGATTGATTCCTTATCAAAACTAATGAATGTAAAATTTAGTCATGTGTCCTTAATAAGTTCCCATGTTATAAGCTAACGATTGTTTGTTTATATAAAAAGATATTTTAATAATTAATTATTAAATGGATAAAACTACCATTTTTAAGTTTAGTAAACATTGAAGAAAAAATTAGGTTGTTTCTCATTGTACCATCTTATTGACAGCAAAACACTAGAAAAAGAATCATCACTAGAAAAATTCTCATTTTTGTTCCTTTGTTTCCAATACTGTTACCTTTCTCATGATTACGTTTATCTACTGTTTAATCATATGTATGGAAAATCCTCCTTGGCCTCATCGGGCTGTTGTCCTATGAGAGACAAACTGGCAGGCCCCATAGGTGGGCCCACCATTTTGTCTTTGACGAGAAAGCAGCCCGATGGGGTTGAATATAATTGCTTTATGTGTCTAGTTGGTGTACTCATTGTTGTTCGATCAATTGATTTGTTAATCAGAGAAACACTCGACAAATACTCGTGGGAATTGAAACAGGTTACAATGTTCCTATTAAAGTTTATGTCTAGGAACTTGGGGCTGAATCCGGTGACAGTTGCTAGTATGTTTGAAGAAGGGACACAAGGAGTGAGAATGAACCATTGCCCGCCTTGTGTGCAGGCCAACAAGGCTATGGGTCTCACTCCACATTCTGATGCCACATGACGCACTCTACTACTCCAAGTGAATGATGTCCAAGGCTTACAAATCAAGAAAAATGGTAAATGGCTACCGGTGAAACCCGTTCCCGGTGCTTACAAATCAAGAAAAATGGTAAATGGCTACCGGTAAAACCCGTTCCCGGTGCATTTATCATCAACACAGGGGACATCATTGAGGTAAGGAAAAACAATCAAGGCAAATTTAGTTCAGCTTAATCATGGTATAAGCCCCAAACGCCTTTCATATAAAGTTTTTAAAAAAAGTACACAAACAAAAAGAGAACTTAATTAGCTGATACTTGGTGCATATTGTCCTATTAATAAAATTTAGTCCATATTTCTTATAACTCGCACACAAGATGACGCCGTCACTGTGTAGGACCAAATTATGTAAAAAAAAAAGAGAATTTTAAATTTCACCCTTAAAGAATAAATGTTGTCTCACTTTGTCCTTTATAATTCAAAATGAGACAAAGCTCTTTCGGAATTATCATAAGTTGCAACTCTATTACTTTTGTCATTAAGTGGTCACTATATTTAACACTTTTAACTTGTTTGTGATATGAGTACAAAATTACAACTTACAATATGCTTAGAGAGAGCTTTGGTCTATATTGAGCTATGAAGGGGTAAAGTGAGACGAGTGAGACGATTACTATTTTTTAAGGACCAAATTTAAACTAAGCCGAAAGAGCAACAAGCATAAATGGCTAAGATAAGATCGCTGCTAAAAAGTAGGCGTACAGTTACCCAAAGCTTAACTATCATGTGAAAAGGAGTAAGTTTTGGGTTTGTTGTTTCCATATTTGTGCATGCAGATACTGAGCAACGGAGAGTACAAGAGCACAGAACACCGGGCCGTTCTGAACCCAGAAAAGCGACGCCTTTCAATCGCTGCATTTCACAGTCTAGATTGGTCCTTTACCGGACCTTGTGAAAGACAATAACACGGCTAACTACAAAACGGTCACCCACCAAGACTTTTATCAGGCTTACTGTGGGGAGCAACCTTGATGGTGAGAAGCTGATGGATCTCATGAAGCTCCATTAATAATGCTCAAAACGTGCGGGCAAACATTCAAAGTCACAGAGTATTATAGTTAATATGTCTTTTTGTTTTTCATATTATTGATGTGTCGGCTTACACTTTTGTTACTCTAGCAATAAATCTTAAAAAAAAAAAAAGTGCTGCTTTAAGTATAAATCTTTAGAGTTAATTTCAAATAGTATTATTATTTTCCAATGTTTAGAATTCATAGAAGTCTACGTTGATAAAAAAGATAATAGTTGCACTCAATACGGCAACAATTTTATCTAATCATGTTGTGTGATAGCGTGCAAGTTTTTCTATTACTGCTAGAAAACACACAAACTACACGAAAGTTTAATATCTAGAGTAGAAAATCGTGAGAATATTTTGACTATCATCAACACATTAATCTACAAAAAGAAAGGGCTATCGTCTGCCTCATGGCGGCCTAGGATTTTTTTTTTTTTTTTTTACGAAGAATGTGAAATGAACAAAAATTTTAAATTAGAATAATTTTAACGATTACTTTAATTGTGTTTAATTTACAAAATTGTAAATTTTGCATGGTATGATTTTTGGTTTGTTTTAAGGTTTAAAATGGAAGTATATTATGAGTTAAACTTAGGTACAATTAAAACTAACTTGGATTAACGAGACAAATGCTCAATTATATTTGTTGAATTAAAATATGACTACAATTTATAAATACTCTATGTACGTCCCAAAATAATATCATTAAATTACTATATAATTATGTAGTATAAAATATAATATCATTAATATAATTACCATATAATTAAGGATCTTTTTAAAATATTTTAAATATTGTGTTGAATTTTAATTTCTTAATGGTCATGTATTGTTATCTTTCAACGCTTAACATTTCACTCTATACGTAGCAATTCGAAATTTTTAGGGGGGACTAAATAAGGTAAAACTTGCACACAGACCCAAAAAAATGAGGGAATTTAAGCCAAAATATAAATTAATTAAAATTGATAGTCTAAAATTTCGAAAACTTCAATAAATAGGTCGATCAAATGTGACTTCAGAGACGCACTCATCTCCTTTATCTTCCCAAAAAAAGACGCCAGAAGGCATTTTTCTCTCTCCTCTTCCCCATCTCTCTCCTCCTCTTGTCTCTTTGAAGACGTTAGTTCCTACCATGAGGAGCCGATGACGGAATCATCACGATGCCAAGTAGAGCCAAGAGCGACGATCGCCGTGAGGCCTTTTCCGTTGAACATCATTCACTTGAGATTCCAATAATGGATATGAGCAAACTGCTTGATGAACAATATCCATCAAGCCTCCATGGTGAATTGGCTAAGACTTCACTCAGCTTGTAAGGACTCGGGCTTCTTTCAGGTACAGTCCCACAACTTAACCAAAAAAACGTGCATTTAAAGAAAAAGTAAATCATGTAAATCTACACTATATATTTTAGTACCATTTACCCTACAAACTTTCACCATCTAAAACTCTATAAAATTAATCCAGTTGAAATTTGAAGTCAACTAATCTGTCCATATATTCTAGGCCAATGAAAACACCAAAAGGAAGTAGTTGAATCATGTAAAATAATTCTAAGAAATTGAACAATGTAAAAATTCTTAGTAGTTGAATCATGTAAATTTTACTGAGATTTATCATTAACTTGCCTCGAATGGGACACAGTTTGAAATTGGGTTTTGATTGTAATGCTGAGGCAGTTGATCAACCATGGAGTTCCAAAGAAGGTCATTGAGAAAATGAAGATTGACACACGGTAATTCTTCCAACTACCACCAGAGAAAAATAAAGCTTATGCTCAGCTTCCAAATAGCATTGAAGGATATGGGCAAGCTTTTGTTCCTGAAAAGCAAGCACTCGACTGGGGAGACATGCTCTTCCTTCTTGCTCGACCCGTTCTCACCCACACATCCCACTTCTTTCATGTAAAATCTTGACGCCACGGTTTCCTAAAATAGCAGACAATTGAAAGTAACAAATGCAAAACACATAGTTCTCCAGATAATTTAACTACTATCATTATTTCATTTACCATCTTCAGAGAAAGCATGGACAAATACTCGCGGGAATTGCATAAAGTTGCATGCTGCCTATTGAAGCTCATGTCTAAGAAGCTGGGGCTCCATTCTGTGGCAGTTACTAGTGCATTTGAGGATGGAAGGCAAGGGCTGAGAATAAACTTTTACCCGCCTTGTGTACAGGCCAACAAGGCACCGGGCAATAGTCCACATTCCGATGCCACGGGATTGAACACTTCTACTCCAAGTAAACGATGTCCAAGGTTTACAAATTAAGAAATATGGTAAACGAGTACCTGTGAAACCCATACCAGATGCATCGATCTTTGAGGTAAGCTAGTGGCACTTCCGTGAATGCTAAATTTTTTTACAACAAATGATGTGACAAATGACGCAATGTGGCTAAAAAGTTACACATCACTTGGCATGAAAAATTTGGTGAAAGGGCAAGTTTCCCTAATATTACTTTGTCGAACTCACATGTATGCATAATCAAAAAAACAAAGAATCGTAGTCTAATACTGAGAATAACAATACCTAAACATCTAATGTGATTGTCCATTTTCACCTGTTGATCAATGTGAGAAATAGGAACCACAATAATGAACAACTAAAAATGAACAATCACGTCAATCACAACTGTCCTTCGCAAAATCATAAAAAGGAGAAATGACAAGTGTAATCTACCAATCTTGTCACTTACGACTGCAGATAATGAGCAACGGAGAGTACAAAAGCATAGACCACAGAGCTGCATTGAACACACAGAAGTAGTGCATTTCACGGACCGCATGTAAAGGCCACAGTTGGTCCTCTACCAGAGCTTGTAAAAAAGTGTCCAGCCAAGTACAAAACTATCAGCAATGAGGATTATTTGAGGCTGCTTCTGAGTAGCAAGCTTGATGGTAAATACGTAAAACGGGTAGACTTAATTTACTATTAAGAATAATAATACTTAAGGTGCTTGTCCATTTCCAATCATTAATCAAAGTGAACACAACTACATCAATGTGCCATCACATTTGTCACAAATCTGAAACAGACGAGTGCTACTACTTGTCAGTAGCACTCGTCTGTTTCAATGTTGTATGCATGTGTCACCAATTTAAAAAGAAATATAGACTGTTGTACTTTTCCTGGCTTTATTCCAGCAAAGTGAAAGGGCAATACCATATAGTCCGACGAGTTATAGCCCAGTCAAGCATAGGTGGTGCGCCCTCCCTGGTGGACACCCAAAAACGGTTAGAGGCTCAAACCAATTCTTCTTCCTCCACATTCAAAATGAGAAATGAACAAATCACAATACAATTTGTAATATGCACCTAGATTTTTTTAGATTTGTTAGATTATTCTATCAATTCATATGAATGTTTTCAACATCTATCCAAAACCCAATTTAACTCGTTCCAGTTCAAAACGACCCTTTTAAAAACCAATTCAAACACTAGTTTAAATTGAAAATCTCAACTCAAACCACCCAAGCCAATCCAAATCAATCTAAATTCAAACTTTTCTGGTTTGAACTGACGATCCAAACACCACAATAAAAATCTATTTGGATTACAATATATAATATTTTCTTATGCTATAAAGACTTGTATAAACCTAGGACCTAATTAATTGCTCCAATCCCATAATTGTCTTATATCCCAATGCACAAGTGAAATAGACAACGACAAATGATGTTGTTAAGCGGAGGCAAGCGAAGGATCTCTTCCCAAAAAAAGCCAAAAAAAAGAAAAAAGACAAGTGGTCATTAAGCATATCAAGAAATTGTTAAACTAAAATATACAACTTATAGGGCATTTGAAAGAGTAGTTACAACTGAAAGTGTTAGTTTAAACCTATGAGAACTTTACATATAACAATTTTTTGCTTTTTATTATAGTTGCTAAAAGCTTTGTATTGTTTGTTAGTTCGAGATGCCACACAAAGGCTTAAATTTGAAAAATTATCAACATCCTTAACAAAAAAAAATGAGAGAGACCAAAAGTAGCTTAAGTAAGACATTAATTATAAGATCTCCATTTAAAATTCAGCATGGCCTTAAAATTTAAAATAAGAACATGCCAAATTTCAAATGGAATTCCTATAACAATGTTGCTAAAACAACTAAATCAGAGGGAACAAGCCCATCAACACTTGTGAGAGATGAGGTTCTAACCCTGTCAGATTGAAGAGCATTTTGCACAGCTAAAAAATACTTGTCATCCCGAGAGAGTTAGAACTCCACCATTCACGAGTGGTGAAACCCACAGGGTTAAACGGAGTACTC
The DNA here is from genome assembly GCA_025403435.1 of Artocarpus heterophyllus. Lineage (NCBI taxonomy): Eukaryota > Viridiplantae > Streptophyta > Magnoliopsida > Rosales > Moraceae > Artocarpus > Artocarpus heterophyllus. The sequence continues at coordinate 7,394,808 of CM046344.1, forward strand.
AACACATTAAATTATATGCAAAAAGTAAAGTTTGTTTGAAAGAGGGGTTAGAACCAAAAAAAAGTTAGAATCACAATTTATTGTTAGAACTGATGTCTAGTAAGCTTATCAAAATATTGAATTTGGTTGGTTTAAATAAAAAATAATAATAAGATAAAAAAAAATTGAAACTGAAGAAAAAAAAGTGGTAGTAATGACAATGGGGCAAACAATAATTTATGGTTGAAAAAATAATCAAATAATGGACCAAAAAATAATTTATGGTTGGAACTAAAAAAAGGGTTTGGAACCGCAAGAAACGGTTGGAACCATAATTGCCAAACAAGGACTAAAGAAACAAATCAATAGGACCATTAGCTATTGTATAACTGAACTCTATGTGAAAATGAAGTGCTCAATATTACAAAGCCAAACAACACTACTCAACTACTTAAAAAAGCAATGCTATTCGGCTCCGCAATATAAATACACTATATTCACATTCCAAGTACAAAGCATTTGAACTTAAAATAATAAATTTGCACATTCCAAGTCAATATACACAATGAGAGGGTTAAACATTGGCTTCGAACATATAATTTTCTTCAAGCGATCAAATTTATCCCAAGAATATTCATCACAAAACATCAAATGGCTCGAGGCACAACATCACAAGAAATCTCACAAAATAAAACCTGAATCCCCCCTGTCAAAATTCTCTGCCTTTTCCTCTGCCCAAATACTATTTATTAACAGAGCACCCTTCTTAAAAGACATCAACAAAAAAGAAAAAAAAAAAAAACAAAAGAAAAAAGTTTGTATTCCTCCATTAGTAAGCTTGACTTTTCAATGACGTTTCTACTAATGCTTTTTAGTAAGTGAATAATGTGTCGATCAATAATTCGTTAGACAGACAATTTGATAGACAATACAAGTTCCAAGCAAATATGATACTTGTGGCAGGACATTAATGTTTAAGATCAAATTCAACTCAGTCCCCTCTGAACAGATGAACCGCAACAACTTAACATAGTCAGCAGGACCCACCTCTTGTGAGAAAACCAAGGAGACTCAATCTTGCTCTTCAACGTTTCCCCGAATGGTGCAACACCATGAGTGTAAACTTGCATTTATCAAGTGGAAATAGTTTCAACTATTATGAAAATATTGTGCAACTTGACAAAAAGCTATAGCACCAGAATCGCAAGGGCTACCCCAAACCCACAAATAAGACCGCTGCTAATCTTGGCAATCTTGGCACTTAACATTCAAGGGGCTCAGAGACAAGACCTCATTGTTGATTTCCTAATGTTAAGGAGTAGGCAAGCTTGTAGCACACATATTCTATGGGTGTTAGAAATGTTTGGTGGAAGGGACTCCTCAAATCTTATGCTAATGCTACATGCAACTGCTATTGATGAAAGTTATCAGTGCTCCACCGCAATTGTGAAATCATTTACGTTTCGCACAGTAATGCTCAACAACATAAGAAACAAACAAGCAGAGCTACCTTGGTAAGAACTAAGAATCCCGTGAATTCTTCCTCAAGCATTTCTTGCATTTCGAACATTTCTTGGATTTTGAGTCATGGACAGACAATCCACTAATTCGGTGGATCAAGCATTACCAACTAACACAGCACGAAATTATTATTGCTTCTCATGTCGTTGGCAGATAGCAAAAGTTCATATTCAACCAAAAATTCTTCACCATATGCCTAGAAAATGAGACACTGGACAAGGTAAAGAACCTGTTTAGGAACATAGTTCAAATTAAGAGTTTGAACCTAAAGATAAAACTTTAATAACAAAGTCAAAAAACAAAATCAACATGAACATAAAACAAAAGGGCATCAGGTCTCCAAGGTGATAGAGCATCAACGATAGCTTCAGACACAAATTACCCACTTATACAAATGGGATTCATCACATGCCCAATTAAGTGAAGGCTTAAAAAGAAAAACATCACACGCAGAAAACATTCAAACAAGCGACAAAACAGTGGTTTAACCAAGCATAAAAGCGTGAAACGAAGAGATTGAGATTACAGCTCAAAACTTCTTAAGAGGGTCCTGTGGCCGTCATAAGCTGTGACAATCCAAGGAGACTTGCCTCTGGAACACAATAAGAATTATCGTCAGAACAGCACAAGGACTATAAAAAACTGCTGTAGAAAACCAGACAAATCGGATATAGATACATACATGAAGTGCGCTTGCTCTCTTGTGCTGGGATGTTTTTAAGAGGTTCAGAGAGAGCCCACCAAGGACAAGAGTCTGCCCATAAATAAATTACAAACAGCCCTTTTCTACATGTGCTTTTGGAGATTGTCACTCACTCTTACTCTTAATCATTATGTACAAATTTATGTTCTTCCTCAAGAAATGTTAGAATGCAAGTCCATATAATAATTAAGCACGGCCTGTCCAAATACATCAAATACATTCCTAACATATTTGTGGCGTTTGGAAGAAGAATTGGAACCACAAAATTTCAGCCACGTAGTGCATCACGTTCGTTTGCTTTACACTGTAGTTCGCGGTTGAAACTTCGATTGGAACCACAACCCCCAGGCACCCTAATTGTGTCATTCATTTGAATATTATAAATGTGAGGTGATTTTCCTCATGCAGGGAAACATCTACAAATTATTCAGCCCAATAATAATCGAGGTTAAGCCAACTCAACGGTTTTTCAATGTAATTTTCAATCCATTTTCAAATCCTGAACTGACCTCCATTTATGTTTACAGTTTATTGGTTATTCTGTTGAATGGTTGAAATGGAATTAGGTCCAAACTCAATAAATGTTATTAACTTTTAAGTTTTATCTTGCTTAATAGATCCTGTTTTTTCATTAGGAACCTCTCTCCAAGCTAAATATTTTCAAGTTCATACTTCAAAGAAATGAAGGAAATCCCAAACTTGATCTGTTCTGGTCAATATGACATCACTCGCAGAGCTTAAAGTGTGAACAAAAGAGAATGATTTGCACGATCGACCTTGAACTTAACCCACAAAGATGTCAAAAGAACACACTTTTTTGCTGTTTGTTGGGGAAAAGAAAGCTATGTTAAACCAACATATTAAAAAACAAACACGCCAAATTGTATTTGCAACCTTCTTTGTAATGTTTTTTTTATCCAATTTACCAAAACGGTTGTCAAAAGATTGAGAGTCAAAAATACATTTTTTAACTGAACAAATTAAATCCTAAAATAAAAGATGCTGGCTTTAAAAAATAAAATCAAATTCAACGCCTACTTAAAAAATGTTATATAACATCAAAAAACAATCATTTTCAATAATCAGAATTTTAATTTTGTAAAAAAAATACATAAATTAGGTACAAATATCATGTAGGAGAAAAACTAAAACGGCATCAGGTCTCCAAGGTGATATAGCATCAATGATAAATTCAGACGCAAATTACCCATAAATAAACCAGATTCATCACATGCCCACATCAAAACAATCATTAAAAACCCCAAAAAAATTACATTAAAAAAAACGAAAAATCAAATCTTCATCTATGAAAGAAGAGAACTGAATGGGATAATGGAGGAGAGAAAGCGATCAGAACCTGTCGGGATTCATGGTAACATCACACTGTATTTACAGTTCAGTGGATTGACAGACATGAATTTCCATCGTCACCTCGCCTTCAGCAAAATTATACCCCAAAAAAATAAAATTTTGAATTTTGTGCACAAAAAATAAATAAAAAGCAAGAAAATTCAAGCTCAGAACTTCTTAGAGGGTTGTGTAGCCGTCAAAGGCAGAGACTGCCTCTGGAACACAGAAAAAGATCTTCATCATAGCCATGATTTTTTACTTGGAGATTCGAAACAGAATGATAAAAACCAAAAACAAAATATAAATGAAATGAGAATGAGAAATTAAGAGTAGACGATTGAGGCAGACGAACTGTAGTGTTTAAGAGGTTGAAGCCTGAAGAAATCTGGAAGCGAAAGGGGCTATATATAGTGGAATGTTTCCTCCAAAAACCCTAATTCCCTTGTTTGAGAGAAATTTTGTTCTAAAATAATAATAGGGCTTTTTTGCACTAATGCCCCTGATTTTAAATACATTTGTAATTTTCCCTAAACGTTTAATGCAAGTAATTTATCCCTAAATTTACAAATCTGAACAAGTCTCCTAATATTCGTAGCTATAATAATTTTTTTTTGACTGAAATTGAAATATAATTTTCTCATAAGTTGATAACTACTAGCATGAAACGTTTTTTTTTTTTAATGTTATCCCAATTTATGTTTAAAATAAAGTTAATTTAACTTTTTGTTTTGATAAAATTAAAAATCTCAATCAGAGTAAAGTTGAGTTAAAAGATATAAATTTAACCATTCATATGAATAATGATACATGTTAAAATCACATGTCAATTTTAATCAAAAAATTAATATCATTATCAATAAAGGATGATTTGCTATAAATATATAAGTTCAAAAAGCAAAGTGTAAAAATTACAAGATTAAAAGAAAAAATAAAAATGTGTGTAAGTTCACGAGGCATTGATGCAAAAAATTCATAATAATAATAATAATAATAACAAAGAAAAGGACTTTTTTTTTTCAATAAAGCAAAACTTTCATGATATTTTTGGCAAAAACTAATATCATAAAAATAACTACTTCGAAATTATATGGTACAAATTGTAATGCTATTATGATAATTATCATATAATTTTTCTTATTTTTATAATAAGCACGTCAATGGTAAGGGCGTAATTTCCCCTCATTGGTGACGTAGAATCCTATGTTCTGTTAGAATTTAATCGAGCGATTTTAACAAATTGAACTCACATTTGAAACAATAAGATAAACAACAACAAAAAAAAGCCCTCTGCCTTATCCTTTAAAACAAAGAGGCAAAAAGCAAAGAGCAAAAAACAACAAACCATATCCCCCACTAGAGCTCCATGGACCACCACCCACGTCGTCGGCGTCTCAGCTCCACTTTTGCCCTCACCACCCATGAACCTCCCGCACTTAATGTTGTCGGCCTTTGCAACCGGCCGCATCGCCTCACAGCCGTCGCTCCCCTCGCACTTGTTGACGAACTAACCCAACATTCACAAATTTGGCATCATGGCCAGGTTGCGACGGACCGTTAAATTGAGGGTCGTCAAGGGTGGCGAGGTTGCGACAAATAGTTGAACGGAGTGTCGTGAAGGGTTAGAGGGTGGCAGAATCATGGCGGAATCTCAAACACGACAAGATGATAGTGGAATTTCGACCACGACAAGAGGGTAGCGGAGGGTCGTGACCCCACGGTGGTTATCAGCAAGATCTGGGAAGGCCGCAATGCTTTACGTTGCTAGTGTTGAAAAAGAATAAGATCTGAGAATGCCGCCGAAATCTCGGCCATGACAAGAAGGTGGCAGAATCTCGACCCAGGTGGTAGCGGAGGGGTCACAACCCCACAAGGGTGCTGGTGAGATTTAGGGGGTGTTTGGAAGGTGGTGGGAACCGGTGGTGGGAACCACTTTTACTGTAGCATGTGAAAGCTTTACACTGTAGCAATTTTTTAAATTGTTACTGTAACATGTGAGAGCTTTACACTGTTTATAACTGAGTTTGTGGTGAGAACCGTGGTTCCCACCACAATGCCAAACAGGGGGTTAAAAACCATCAGAGTGGGTTTTATTATTTTATGGCATTTTTTGTATTTTTTTTTTCAAAATAATCAGGTGTGGGAGGTCTTATTTTTGCTTGGTAGGCCATCATCCTTTTTTTTTTTTTTTTTTAACCATCTGATTAACATCTAAAGTTTCAAAGAATTTCAAATTTTAATCACGAGTGAGGGGAAAAGGCCCCGTTTACCATAGACATGCCCTTTATAATATTCTGAAATTTTTGTTAAATCTCAAGTGCACCTAATAACTTTTATCACTTAGTGTAATTTTCTAAGAAGAAAAAGAAATGGTTCATGTCATAATTTAATTTAATGTGAAAATTACTAAATATTCTATAAAAGTGGTATGTTTTTACTTCAGTTCTCTAAAATTGGTTCCTTCAATTCACCCATCAGACTTCACATAGTAAATCAGGCTCAATGTCAATTTTAAAGTCCTAGTTATTCATCTATACCACATTTACTTGAATTAACCTTAAATCCTTCCATAAAATTAGTATGAATAATTACCAACCCTCTAAAAGTGGATTCCTCCAACTCAACCCAAAAAGGTTGTCATAAAGAATGCAATGCTCTATTTTATGTGTTACGAAATTATAATTGTGACATTTCCATAAGACACACACGATCAACTCAAGACTATGTTCCAAAATATCTTCTCGATTGCTTTAGTATCAGAACTTGTTGTTTTACCATGAGAGCCTTGTTTATAAAGTTTTTATAAGTGGAAAATCATTTTAGCAAATGGGTTCTATAATAAGACCTCATGTCGATAGTACATACTTCTGAACATGCATAACAGACAGTCTCTGATGTAAGTGAGACGGCTAGAAAAAAAAGAATTATGCCATGCTTTCAAGTCCTACCAACAAAATCGCTTTAGTAAATATATTTACTAACATTTATTCATAATGTTCATCCAAGCCTCTAGTAACGTTTTAAGAGGATATCATTAACTCTTTATATATAGGAGCTATAGTTCCAAAATTTGTCAACAATGGATAACACGTACTTCAAATGATGAAAGATTCCAGAATTCCTCAATAGTCCATTAACTATGCTATTATAATTGACATCATATTTTCTTTGCTGAGAAAAGTCTCATCAATTAGTAGGGGGTTTCAGTTGATGCCAAATACCTTGTTTCTATCACTCATATATATATATATATATATATATATATATATATATATATGTATATGTATATGTATATGTATATATATATATGTATATGTATATGTATATATATGTATATATATATGTATATATATATATATATGTATATACACACACACACAAGAAGCCCTTATTACGTTTGATCAGATTTCAGACTTTACAACAGCTTTAGTCTTGTGCACCAACAATTTACGAGCTGAAACTTCCCTAATGACAAGAGTAGAGAGAAGTTTCATGAATCTTACAAGTAGATTCTAGCGATTCAATTGAGATGTATGATAAAGCAAATCAATTCACTAAATTTTAGAGCCACTATTCTTTTGAACAGATGAAGCTGACTCTAAGAAGAAGCAATTTTTTTTTTGCCCTATAAAACTGAGAGGATGGAAGCAAAATTTTTTGACATATTCCGATTAAAAGGCAAAAAAAAAAAACAATAATGATGAAATATGCGAACTTAGCAAAAAGGGATAATTTAGGAGAAAAGAACAAGAGAATGAAGCTAAATAAACTGTGAGATAAACTAAAAAAGGATGACATTGTCCGTCCTGTTGCTTAGCTCACTGGAAAATGCTACTCAGGGAACTATCGTCATGAACACGCCAAATCGTTTCACCCAGCAAGTTAGCTACTGTAAGAACAGTCAACTGAGGGAAGTAGTTCTTCTCCATAACAGGAATGGTGTTGGTTACAATCACCTCCTGAAACAGGCCACTTGAAAGCCTCTCAATTGCCGGAGGGCTGCCACAAAAAGAACCGCCATTAAGAAAATAATAAACTCAGATTGTCAAATATCAAGATGAGTTCCCATATTTTTAGGAAGATACCTTCCATCACGATGAATTAAGGTTTAAGGTTAATCTTGGGGTGACCTCTAAAGATTCTCAAATCAAGCAAATGTTGAAAAGTTACTCGCCAAGAAAATAATAAGATCTATACAAAACCAACACTGTATCTAAAGAAATGGCCCACATAAATGTGGCTTATTGCTGAGAAAAAAAAAGAATCTGTAGAATATCCTACAAATATAGCGGATACCTGAATACAGGATGGGTGCAGCACGCATATACTTCCCTTGCCCCTTCTTGGTGCAGAAGTTCTGCACCTTTTGTAATTGTCCCTACAATCAAGATCAAGCAACGACAAATTAATAACATTCAAGAAATTAATTATACCAAATATGTTTTCAATGTAAGCATGAAAATGCAAAACCCCACAATATTTCTCTTAATGAAATATTTTTCCACAATTGGAGTTAAATCAGCAAGAACACACCACCACCCCACAAAACCTAATTTTTGGATAAACCAAGGAGTAGTCCAAAGAAGAGGGAGCAATATATTTTTAGCAGATAATAGATCTTAACGGCATAGCATATATATTATCAGTTATGTCATAGAAATCTCGGCAAAGAAAGATGCGAAAGAACATAATAAGAAGCTCAAAAGAGGCAATATAACGTTAATGCTTACGTTCCACTGACCAATAACCTTGAGCTATTAAACAACATTAGACTAAGCAGAACTTCAGTTTTGCTTACTTTTTGTTATTTTATTTCAATTTTCCCAATGTAGAAGGTATATTTCCAATACGTATTGTGTATAAAAACATATGACAAAAGTTGAGAAACGCTTCACTAACCAGCAGTATCAATCATGTCATCCACCATAACTGCAACTTTGCCTTTCACATCGCCAATCAGGTTCATCACCTACAAAGGTGAAGTAAAGGGCCGAAAAATTGTGACTTTTAAAGGCTACCGGAAACTAAAGGATTTTTTTTGTTAAAACTTGAAGATTTTCTTCCAACAACTTCTTTTTAGAACTTACTAAGTTCTGGTAACTGTTTTATCATGCAAGAAAATGTGTTACCCAGTGTAAATAGGCTTGGAAGACCACCTCTTTCTCCAAGTAATTACTATTTCTTGGTAACCCAAAAACAAATGGGCAGTTTGGTATTGTTTTTAAAATAGGTAAAAATGTTTTTGTTTTGAAAAATGAGAATTTTTTGAAAATTATACCAAGAGTGTTTTTAAAATTTTTGTCTCGAAAAACGTGCGAAAAGATTTTCAAAAATTCTAAAAACAAAAACAAACGGGGCTAAAGTATTTCTTGGTACAATATGACAGATAATCAGCAAGTTGTTGAGAAAAAAGACAAGTTATAATCAAGCGTAGGCTCAAAAAATACCTCCGCAACGTTGTGTCCATGACGCCTTTTGTCTACTATGGCTAAAGGTGCATCAGATAATTTTTTTGCAAAAGCACGTGCTCTTGCGACTCCGCCAACATCGGGGGAGACCACTACCAAATCTTCATAGCATATTTTCTTGCTAGCAAGATAATCGAGGATCACTTGCTAGAATGGACAAACAAAGTAAACATTAGTGGACATGAACGACACCAATGATAAAAACAAAAAACCACAAGCATGTTTACCTCACAATACACATGATCCACAGGAATATCAAAATAACCTAAGGACTGCCCAGAGTGAATGTCACAAGCAAGAACACGGTTTGCACCTGCTTCTGTTATAAGGTTCGAAACCAGTTTGGCTGCAATTGATTCACGCCCTTGGGTCTGAAAAAGGAAAAAAAATAAGACAAGTTGCGAGGAGAATTCATAGTTTCAAAACATACTTTGAATGCTCAAAAATGCAAATACAAGACAAACATTCTGTGAAACCATTCATGAATAACTTAAATTAATAAAGGAAAATAATATCTGTCAAAAAAAAATTTTCAAGCATTTAACATGAAATGAATTGAACTTGCAAGAGCAAAAAAGTTTAGGCTAAAATGGGAATCTACTTTCATGAAACTTACAGAACTCTGATGCATCAGCATTCCAATTACCCAAAGTTAAAGGCTAAAAGTAACAACGCAATATACCATCGGGACAAAGATGACTTTCGAGTGGTCAGGAAATTCATGATTTCCCTTTTTGCAGCATCAACAAAATCAAATGATTGAAACTACTCCATCTAATAGACTCCTTGGTTTGGTTTGATATCTCTATTTCACAGAGTAGTATTTATCCTGAGCACATTCACAAGAGGAGAAGGCGGGTAAAATTTACCTTTCTATCAGCTCGGGCATATCCAAAATATGGAATAACAGCAGTAATATTTTTTGCTGACGCCCTCCGACAAGCATCAATCATTATTTCTAGTTCCATGAGATTCTCATTCACAGGAGGACAGGTTGGCTGCACTAGGAAGACATCACATCCTCTCACACTCTCTTGCAACTGAACATAAATCTCACCATCGGCAAATCGCTTTATATTGATCTTCCCAAGTTCCAAGCCCATGTACCAAGCAGTTTCCTAGGGGAAAATAGCTGAATGTTAGCATACACCAGCACGTAGATTTGAGAGTCTGAAGAGATTAATCTGTTCCTCAGAATATATATTTGAGTCACCTTCAAAAGAGAATATATATTTAAGTCTGAAAATGAATAATACAACTTCGCAACTTGGGATACGCAATTGTCCAAAAAAAAAAAAAAAAGGCCTAAACTAATTATCACACTCTTATCAAAAGCAAAGGAATTTAACCAGTTGCTCAGAACTTGAAAAGAACCATGCACTTCCAATGTTAAATTACTAGAGCCCAAGTGGTTCCCAGTTACAAACTTTTTGATTGAATTTTTACCATAGAAAACTCATAACAAAGAAACCTTATTCAGAGCAGCAGTTTGACACTCATCACAATCTTGCCCGGCAGATTAAAAACAGGAAGCTCGAACAGGAATTCAAATTTTCGTAAGAGAAAACACTCAAACAAAAAGGTTTGAAACCTACGAAAAAAATGGCATCTAAATGATACAAATTCATTTTCAAAACTCAGCATAAGAAAACCTCATAAAAAGCCTGATGAGTATTCTTTAGTTAACATTTTTAGTAATCTAATTGATACAGTTCTTCACATAATAATCATCACAACAAAAGATTGAATCCTTTAATTTACCTGAGTGAGAGCAGGATTAGCCGTGCCTGAAAATAATTTAATCCTGGTGTTGTTGTTGTTGGTGTTTCTCTTAGCTGCTTTTTCCACCCGAGCCGATTCCAAGAATTTAGGCAGTGTCCTTTCGTTAAGAACAGGAATAGTCGGCTTCCCACTCACGAATTTCATTGATTCTGACATATCACACCTCTAACATGATTTGACACAAACAATACAATATCAATACAAACAAAAAAAAAAAAAAAAAAAAACAACAACAACATAAAACTGGAATCGAAATTCGTAGGAAAATTGTTCGTTAAATTTCATTAAATGTCGTTTTCGTTTTTAGCGAAATAAAAAAAATCAAAATGTAAAAAAAATCCCTAAATTAACGATTTTTATCTCGTTTTCGGTGCTTAATCCAAAAATCAAAAAAGAAAAACAGAAAAGGAAAGAGAAGAACAAGGACGAAAAAAAGCTTACGACGCCATTTTTCGCGTGAGTCCGGGAACAAGAGTCTGTGTGGAGGAGAGTTCTGCGGCAGAGCGACAAACGAGACGGAGAAGGAAGTGACGACGACGACGACGACGACGAAGACGACGGCGGCAACGAAACCGCCATCATCGCCGCCGCGGATGACGACGTCGGAGGAGAGGGCATAACCAGCGACGACGCAGCCATGCCGGAGAGGAAATGGAAAGGTTAGGGTTTTAAGCCGAAGTTTTAGAGAGAGAAAGAGAGACAGAGAGAGAGAGCAAACGGAGAAGAGAAGCAGCTCTCTTTTTATCAATGGCGGGGAAGTCTTTCAGTTTTTCCACTACATTCGGAAAATATATCTCTACTTTTTTGACCCATTTAATTCTTATTTATATCTTCTCAAAAATTAATAATAAATTGATGCGGCGTCGTTTAATTGTCCAGTGGGTTCGGCTTTTTTTTTGTCTTCATCAAAAACATGTGGGGCCCACCGAATCTTAGTAAGCGAGGCGTGGAACACGAATTTGAGGCCATCGATAGAGTTTGGAATTTCCTAGAACCTTTTTACTCCCTATTTTACACGTGGCACGTCCTAATCCTTCCTTTTCTTCTCCTCATTTTTTTAAAGAATTAAATTTAAATTTAAATTTAAATGATGGGGATTTTTTTTGCAAGAATTAAATGATGGGGATTGGAGAAAAGGAAAGGGGGAATTTATTGGACGGAAGAAATTGTGGTCTTTTTTTTATCTGTCTTGGCTTCTCTCTCCACTAGTTTGGAATCTTAATTATTTTGATTTCTATATTTGGAATGTTTGTGTACGGTTTGGTAATATGAAAGATTTCTAATCTAAAAGGAAAACTTTTTTTTTTCACCGGGCTGTGGCCCGGCCCTCTCAATGGGGCCCCCACCCAGTGGATCTCATTGTAGGACCCACCCGGGACCCATCGGGTGGGACCCACCGGGTGGGGCCCACCCCACTAAGAGGGTCAGGCCATAACCCGGTCGGGATATATAGCAGTGCCCGATCCAAAATATATGGGTACCAAAAAAAATCCAAAATATGTGAATTGAGTTGCCCTATATTGAGTTATTTTTAGTAGTGAAATTCACTGCTTGGAATTGGAAATAAATTTTATGATAAATGGAATTAAGTTCCAAAACTAGTAAAGAACTTTCTAATTCTCAACAATTCAAATGATTTCCATTCCATACGAATCTATCCTTGAAAAATATTGGCGTATGATTTGGTCGAGCTCTTTACAAGAATGCCACAGTATCAAGTCTTAGATTGGTTTATGCCACTAAAAAGACACTTACAAAAAATGTCATACCACATCATCAGTTATATTTTAAAATGCCAAATATAACCTCAAGATATCCACTATAGATACCGACTGGGTGCCGGTATCCGACAACTATATAGTCACTGTTGGTATCTACAATCACCATCTAGTAACCACCATAACCGACGGCATGTCCGTTGAGATCCACCAAAAACCGCCATTTTCCAACGATGGCAGCAACACAATGCATGGAAAAGAAAAAAAAAACAAAAATTCATAAAAATTACTTAGAATTTATAAAAATAATAAAAAAAGCATAAAAATATAATACAAATCTATATAATACAAATATGAATAACAGTTGAAATTTTCAATCAAATAAAATCTGAAATTTATATAAAAAATAAATGGAGATCTCTCCAACACCTCCATGTGGCCGCTGCGGTGAGAGTACAGACTTGTCCGCGCACAAATGAGTTTTGATGGTAACCTCTGCCAGCCATCTACACAAGAGCAAAACGTGTGACGTCAATTGCATAGAGGCGAGATCTCTGACAAGGTGTCTCCGATGCAAGGGAGCTCAATTCCACGATGGATCTTCTTCATTAGTGTCAAATCTTGGCGGATCGAATCAAATCTTGGGCGAGCTTATCGCCTAGTCGCATAAAAGCCACCATGACATCGGCAAAGGCTTCATGAGGGTCATTGTTGTCACCATTGGTAAGGCATGTAGGCAGTGGAGGGAAGTGAAAGAGGGGGTGGATGAAGGAAGAAAGAGCTAAGAGATGGCTGGGAAAATGGTAGGGGAAGAATGAGAGAGATGGGAGACGACTGAGAGTGGGAAGAGAGAAAAAGAAAGAGAGAAGAAAAAGAGAAACCTAGGTCTAGATAATAGGTATTCTGGTTAAAACATAAAAGTTTGATTATATCATTATGGCATATTTTCATATTGTTTTTAAGTGAGTGGTATAAATCAATCCAATTGTAAAATGTACGCCACATTACATAAATATCTCGATTTGGTCAAGCCTAAATTATAAAGTGAACGCCCAATAAGAAAAGCCTACTTTTCACTTTGAACGGATCGTGCCTATCAGGAGTGCTTGATGGAGCCTATTGGGAAGAGTTTAGTCAAATCAATCAGAGAAATTGCTTGAAGAGTTCGATGTGTTTGATCTAGGGTACCTCATTTGGTTCGATATTGTTTGCTTGATTTGCTCGACATAAGGACTTTTTGTTGTCAGCTGCTGAGAATGCCAACTCTTTGCTTGATCGGATCGACAAACTTGATCCGAGCTTGACAGTTACGAGGATAAATCCACTAACTTGTATAGTTGAACGTAGGAACATGGCTCAAAACTCGCACCTAGCAAGGAATTGATGCGTGTCATATTATTGAAAGCACTATTGAAGCCTACTTCTCCGCTAGTTAAAGTCCATGATCCCAAAAAAGGCCTCTATAAACAGAGGATAAATGCATCAATAGGGGGATCCGATTTCTTCCATTTGCATTTCATAAACTCTGCAGAAATAACCACAAAAACAAAATACTTTTAAGAAGTTATTTCATTATCCAATCCAAATTCTTGTACTTGTACCGCGTTTATCAGATAATGAAGAAGACGTGGGCGTAGCTTTTATTTAAAGAGTGAACCACTCAAAATCTTAGTGTGGTATCTTTATTTTTACAGCACTTCTTTTCTTATCTACTTTTTTTTATTTGATTCAGTTATTAACGATGATCTAACCCGATTTGTAGAGTTTGTTAGGACCTAATAATGATGGTTTAAGGGCCCAATAGTTTGCAATTTACTTGTTAATCTTCTTTTGTTCTATTTTAAGTTAATTGTAAATCTAATGTCTACAATAAGCACTACAATCAAGAACTTGAGTCCGCGTTTACCATAATAAGTACACTAATGCAGGTCCTTACATACTGTGATTTTTTGTGATATTTTTTTAACAATTTTTCTCCTTGATATGCATTTTTTCTTCAATTATTGACTTATATTTGGAAGTACTAACGTTTTACTTTGAAGATCCTTTTTAAATCACGTGATATGGACGTTACAAATTTAATTGAAGATGATTTTTTGGATATGCAATTCAATTTTAGCCTCTACATTACTAAACATAAAGGGTTAGAATAGTAATGAATGTGTTACCAAAATATTCTTGTGTCGAGAAAATATTTAACATGCTTAGTAAAGAATGTAGTTACTTTTCTTTTTTTATTTAAAGGAAAAAGAACTTAATTTTTGAATAATGTTTAGGGGGGAATTAGGTTCCCATAAAATTTAAAAAAAAGGTCTAAGGTGAGAATTAAGTTCCCCATTTATTGTTGTTTATAAGAGATTGAATTTTCAAAAAGTGTTAATTTGTCATTGTTATTACATTGAAAATACTTCGAGAGCATTTGGATAGTCAGTTCGGATCGAAAAAAGTTTCAATTAAATTTAATTCGGATTGGATTTAGTAGTCTAAGTTGAGACTTCTAATTTAAACTGATGTTTGGATTGGTTTTTTAAATAATGAGTCTGCATTTAAATAAGTTGAATTGGTAATTGAATAGATATTGAAAATGTTCATTTGAACCGATAAGACTTTTTAACAAATCCAAAAAAACTCAATGTATACTACAAATTTTCATGGTCAATATAGATGGATATTTATTTATGTCTTTTATTTTGATCTTGTATAAAAAATAATTGTCTTAATCGGAGTTAAGACAAAAACATTATGACTTTTTTTAAGCTTTAATCAAAAGAGGACAAACAACAAAGAAGTGTGGTTTAAATTGTCGCAAATGGAATTGAATTATGGATAATGATTTAGACTAACTTGTTCGAATTGACATTTTTTTAACAGAATTAATTGGTCTAACTAATGTTGCCAAGGTCCTCTTGTTAGTTTTGTGGTTAGTTAAGAGTAATTGTAACAAAAGTTTATAGGTATTTGGAGTTTTTTTTTTTTTTTTAAGAATTGTTGTGAATACCAAAAACAAAATTTATGTTTTTAGTAAATTTAGGAAAAAGTTATTATTGATATGTATGATGATAAAATATACGTACTTTGTTTTTATTTAATAAAATATTTTAGTACACATATTTACACTTAGTTTTGATTTAAAACTTTTTAAGGTCAACATAAATATATTTTTTAAAGCAACAAATTAATAAAAGATGATTTTATCATCTCAAATATATCTAAAAAATAACTTACTTTTTTACAAAATGATAAATTTATACATTTGCATAAAAATTAAATAATTTTGAAATTTGAATATCTTTTATAAATTTGGTATTGTGTAATTATTAAATAATTTGCAATAAAATTTATAATCTTTAAGCAAACATATTAAAATGTATTGTTTTCATTTGTTATAGATTTAAGGAAAGTGGACAGGTTGGTAATCATTAAGGATATTTTAAGGAATTTAAGCAACGACAGCACAAGCAGTTGTGGAAAGCGATTGTGACTTACTTCTTAAATTCTACGGCAAAAATTTTTAAAACTTAATGGACAAAAACATGAATATACTAAATACTCAAACTTGCTGTAGAAACTTTAAATGGCTGTTTGGTTGAGTGGTGGGATCACAAACTCAGTTATAAACAGTGTAAAGCTCTTAAATGCTATAATAATAATTAAAAAAAAAAATTGCTACAGTACAAAGCTCTCACATGCTACAGTAAAAGTTGTCTACCCAACAGTTTACACCACCCTTCAAAACACCCTCTAAGAATGTAAAAACTTGTCTCCAAAAACAATATTAAGCAAGCTCAAAATTAGAAACTTTATTCTCTTTCTTCACATTAAACTATTGATTAAAAAACACACCCTAAAACAAAAACGTTGACTCTTATAAAATTGTTAATTAAGTTGTTGCAAGTTGATTCTATATTTGAATCCCAGATCACAACATCCTGTTGCTCATGGCATTTCACGATAAGTATTAAAAATGAACGGAGAAGTGGCAAAGCATACAGAACCACATATTTGATCACTCTAGTGCAACACGAAGCCGTTGATGTTGAGTCGGCTCCTATGTCGCTAGCTATGCTCTGCTTGGTCCCTTGTTAGAAAATGAGTATGCAACGAGTTTTAAAAATTTTTAGTTAAAATGTTTTTTCAAAAAACAAGTTAGATATACTATATATATAAATTAATAAAAGATCTTCATATCTTTTAGTAGACCGAAACACAGCAAGAACTGCTACAAGAGAAAGCTACCAAAAAATCCTCAACTAATTGGACTTCCTTACTATTCTCTTTCCACGATCAGGAGTACGAGAGGTCGCACATCGTTTAGTCTTTCCTCAAGTGACCTCTTCTTTTAACCACTTAAGAAAACCAAGAGCAAAACTTTAGGAAATATTTTCAGAGTCTTACCAGCAAATATTTTCTCTAAATTTCTCAAGTGATCTAAGAAATAATAGAAAATGTTCCCTTCAGATAAAGGTCAGATTTGGGCTAGTCCTTATTAGATATGACCTCAAAAATCTGAGTTTGGATCAACTTCGAGTAGAAAACGCGTTAGCCTCATATTACTATCATGGCAAGGTCCGATCGACTGGCCAATACTACATCCGATCAACTGAACTGATGTGGCAGATACTCCCACGTATTTTTCCAATTCCAGAATATTATTTAGATTTACCCAATCAAATCCAATGGATAAATCTTACTTTATTTGACTCGGGTATCTATTATAGAACTTCAATTTTAATTTAAATAACTCAATAAAAAAGTTATTTGATTAAAACAATTCTAAATGGATAATTCCATATCAAATAAAATCTATCTTAAATAATCCAACTTGTTAATTTGAATTAATTCAACCAATAAACTAACATGAATTAGTAAATCTAATCAATCAAATTTTAGGCAATCTAATAAATAACATAAGTAATTAATTTGTAGAAAAAACACGTTGTATCGTTACAAGAAATATTAAGAGCTAGCAGAAGGGACTTGATGGACATATATAGATCAAGCTCTTATAATTATAAAATAACATATTACCGATACATATTTTTTATAATTATCAACTTTAAAGCTATTTTACTAAAAGCTTTGAGCTGCACTCTTGAAATATGTATAAAATTACGAAACTCCTATAAGTTTATCGTTTATGACATATCATAATGTGTAACATTCTTGTAGGATATTCATAATCGGCTTAAGGATAAATTATGTTTAACCTTCTTAATTATTTTTATCTTATATTCCATTATCTCACAATTAGAATATTTACTATTCATAACTAATACAAATAGTATACCATTCAGCGTACATATGTATCAAAATGGTTGAACACTCCAGTTTCTAATTACAGGATAATGCCTATAAGAGAATATCGTTAATTTTACAAAAGAGCTATGAATTCTATATCTATAAATAACAAGTCTATGTCCATGAAAAGTCATGTCTTCTATGTGTACCTTCATATAATTTAGGATGTCACCCTTTGATACATCAAAAGATGCAAGTCAATAATAGAACTCATTGATTCATTTCAGGATTAAGATGCAACACATATGATTGTTTAAAGTGAATTGATTTATAGCAACGAAGTTATTAATCAAATCAATTTAACTTTAGTCCCGATCCAATATTACTAAACAGGCCCGTAGAAACCTTAAGAATGCAAAAACTTGTCTTTAAAAAGGAATTTCAAACGAGCTCAAAATTAAAAACTTTATTCAATTTCCCCACATTAAATCATTGCTTAGTGAACACGCCCTAAAACAAAATGTTGATTGTTATAAAATTGTTAATTACGTTGTTGTAAGTTAATTCTACACCTGCATCCACCATAAGTTATAGAGTTCAAATCCCTTCCCTTAAATTTAAAAAAAAAAAAAAAGATGTCAATTAAAAAAGGAATATGCTAACTACGATAGAATATTAATTAGATGGGGTTTAGTGCTTTTCTTTAATAATTGAACATGTATATAAATGTTGATTAATACAGAAACGTAAATAAAAAAGAAAATGTAACTACTATAGAATGTAAATTTAGACGGGTTTACATTTAAGGGATAAATTCATGAATAGTCCTTGAATTTTTTTCTCTCTTTAAAATTAGTCTATATGCTCAATTTTATCTTATAAATAGTCCATAAACTTAAAAAGTTTTTTATAAATAGTCCATCTGTTAAATTTTGGATTAAAAAAACTAATTTTTCTCATAAATAGTCCCTAAACTATCTTCTATCTCTATAAATGTCTCAATGCTAAAACCTGTACTGTATTTAGTCTTTAAACTAAAAAAATGCTAAAATTAGTTATATTATTAAATAAGTATATAAAACATTTAATATGTAAAATTGTAACACATTTGTAGTCCCTAAACTTTAAAAAAAAAAAACCAAAATTAATTTTTTTTGCTGTATTTTATATTTTTTATCTAATTATGCAAATATATAACTTTGATAATATTTTGAAATGAGCATATTTTACCTACTATATTAATAAATATCTCTAAATTATTTCTATATCTCACATAATAGATTTATAAATTTATAAATATCTTTTGTATTATACCTATTTTAATCAATTTATATTCCTATTAATCTATCATTTTTTTTAATTTTCTTATTAAAATATCAAATTCTTGTGAAAAGTTAAAATTACCAATAAATTGATTTAAAAAAATTAGACAAAACAAAACTTTGATACCCAATACATTCAAAATTCAACTAAGACGACACTTGTGTATATGTTAACCACTTGTGTTGAAATTTTTTAACACCAAATTAAGGAACAAAACTTCCCAATATACCAAAACGTATGTCATGATTATTTTCTAACATTGTTTTATACACTATAATAAGAAATTAAAAAAAAACAATATTTTTAAGTAGAATCACTCTTTTTTTTGGTTTAGTAATTACACAGGTACAATTTTGCATATTTAATTTATTCTATATATTTATTTAACAATATAATTAATTTTAGCATATAATTTTTAGTTTAGGGACCAGATATAGAATAAGTTTTAATATATAGACTATTTATAAAGAAAAAAGATAATTCAGGGATCATTTATGAGACATAGTAAATTTTTTTTATCCAAAATTTGACAAATAAACCATTCATAAAATGCTTTTTAAGCATAAAAATTTATGACATAAAATTAATTACAGTAACTAATTCTCAGAGAAAATGGTTGAAAGGCTACATGAATTTAATGCCACGTTTAATGCTTATCCCTTACCAATTGAACATGTGGAATTCGTGTAAGATTCCTACGTTGATCGCTTGAATTCCTATGCGATTATTTTCCTCATTTCTTTTATGCGCCTATTCCTGGGTCGCCGTCATCGCGGCCGTATTCCCCTTCCAACGACGTAACATTGACTCAGTCTGTCAAACTTGGATGAACTTGGACACCAAAGCATCCATACGCTTACGATTGCTCTTAAAAAACAAAAAACAAAAAAAAAAATACACTTTTTTAATAAATATGTTATTACTATAATTCATAAAATTACTTTTAAAGATAAAAATATTTTTAAAAAAAGGCCTACTACACATCAAACCTCAAAAAAATAAAATAAAGAAAGTAAAAAATCTTCTGTGCCTTATTTTTTTAAAGAATAAAAATAGATTTTAACTTAAGCCTCCGCACAAAAAAAAAGTACATGGTTTTTTTTCTTTTTTAAAACTCTTGCTTTTTATTTAATTTTATTGTTTGCTATAAATATTTAAATTTTGTTGGTGATGAGCCCATTGATTTACGAAAAAGAAAAACGAATCGTGTTAGTATACATATTATGTGTAATCGAGGTTTGGTCCGAAGAAAAGAAAAGCTCCTTAGTATATCTATTTTCCATATAAAAAGGAATCAATAAGTTTTTTTTTTTTTTTGTGGGTGTAACGAAGCATTCGTCAAAGCTTTTTTTTTTCCCCCTTTGCCTTTTGAGATTAATAACTTTATGACCTTTGTTTTTCAACAATTCGTAGAATGTAATATCCAATAAAAGTGTGGCCTTTTCCCCTTTTTACGTAAAAATAAAAATGTTTGGAAAAATAAAGTGTAAATTTGTTTTGTAAATTGGAGGTGTGAAAAAAACAACACTATTTAGACGCATGAACTTTTTTGATATTTTAAAAAGGGTGTAACAAATAAAATCGGGAGTTATTCAAGAAAAAAAGGCTTCAAAGGTAAAATAAAGTGTTGATTGCACTCTTAAAGATTTACAATTTTCTTAAAATGACCACAATGCCCTCAAGAGGGATCATGTGCAAATGCCACCGTCATCGTCATTTGCCCTTAACCACTTCCTCAAACACATTACGTTAACTATGTCTGTCAAAAAGAAGGATGTATGTGGACGTGAAAGCGTCTACATTCACACCATCACTCTTAAAAAATGCAATTTTTGTGAAAATGATAATAAATAATACCCTAAGAGTGAGATCATGTGCATATCACGTGTTAAAAACCATGGGGTCCATCTATTCAACGGATTAAAGATGTGACGTTTTTCAAAACAAAGCAAGTCAAAAAAGGATGAGGCTCTTCCTCAAAAAAAAAAAAAAGGAAAAAAAAGAAAAGATAAGGCTGACTTGGTTCATCCGATTCAGTAGATAAGGATAATTCGATCTTTTTGTATTGAAGTAGGTACGTATTCCTAACTAAAGATTGTGCCTTGCATTCAAAGTGACCAATGCAATCCATGAATTCTCTGTATTTGACCATTTCTCTTATTAAATTCATGCCCTTTATGCATAAATAAAAGTTGAAATAAAATTTTATTTGCAGAAAATAGCGTCTCTTTTCAGAGCTTGGTGAATAATTTCTTTTTCCAAAATATGGATGTGTTCTTTGAAGCTGATATGTATCAAAGACAAATGTCAATATGATTATATATTGCTCTACTTTGTTCTCTGATAAATAATATTATTTCCAATTCTATCTTGCTCTTGTTATTTTATTTCACATTTGGTATTGACTATGATAAATATGTTACACTGCCACCTGCGCACTGATCTTATCAACTTTGGCAATGGTGAGTTCCGACACAGTTATGGCCTTTGGCCTTGGCACAATTTGCTGCAAACCATATTTGAACTTTGAGAGTTCATGAGCCCGTTTGTTGGGTCAATGAAAAAGTCTAAAAAAGAACAACTTGAAGGAAAACTACACTTGAAAACTTCCAAAAGGGTATGGACAAAATGGGATTGGGCGATATCATCATTTTCCTTTTATTTTTCAGGTTTTGCTAGCAGATGAACAATACGAACTAAATAAAAACAATTAAAAAAATAGAAAAAAAAAACCCTAAAAACAATATAAAAAATTGAACAAAAACGTTGATTTTCTTTCATTTTTTACGCTTCTTGTTCAGGTTTTTAATGAAGCAAAACAAGAGAGGTGTTTAAAATGGTGAGTTACACAAAATTGCCTTTTTGACTTTTGGTTTATCATGAGGTGCATTAATAAATTATTGGGATACAATTATAATTACCCCCACAAGTTCATAAGGGACTTATCGAAGTAAAGGACCCAAGCAAATAGAACCTGAGAATGGATTCCCAAATTTGACCCTGAATGATGCTTAAAAGATTTGATTACGTCTCTTTCATCAGTGCAACTTTGGGAGAAAATGGTTTCGTCTCTCCTACATCACAATACATGTTTTGTCAATATTTTGTATTTTACACATTCTTCTTCCTATGATCTAAACTTGAGCTTCAAATGCCCAAAAAAAAAGGTAAGAAAAACAGCATGCATTGGATTTACGAATGTTTAGCTTGCATTTTCCATTAAAAGGACTTCTGGCCGCCCCTCATCAATCCTCCCCTCCCAAAGTCTAGATTGAAGTTTTTTTGAGGCTAATACACCAAGAACTCTGTACCTGGCTCTATATAAACGGAAGAGTACAGCCAGAAATGGCTTCTACTTCAACTAAATAGCTCATATTATGTTATAGGTACTCACGGTTGATAAAGATGGGATAGAGATAGGTGATAAATCTACCCACGCCCACCCCCACTGCGTGATTCATAAGATTCTATAGTAGCACCAATATATTCTATTATTTTTTCACTTAGCCCCCCGCCCACACCAAACACCCCCCCCCCCCCCCCCCCCCCCCCCCCCCCCCCACCACAACCCCAAAACACATAAACTTCTTGGCGAATTCCAATCCCTCTCAAGAAGAGAGTAAAGATTTTTTTTTTTTTTTCCCTCAGGAACCTTTACATTCAATCCTTGAAGGATTAGGCAAGACTCCCTTGCCACATAACCATCTAGAATGACGACATCGTCACCTAGAACAGCGTATCTCTGATAAGGAACTCTCCTTTTAGGGTTAGCCCTTAATGCCACCCACCACACCACAAAGTGATGGGTGAGTGCGAAATAGCTCCTAGAGAAGCAATACCCCAGAGGCTGGCCCACAGCAAATTCAACCTGCTGATACTCTTGGGGGTTCAGAGCCACGACGATGGTAAACAACCCACAACAGTCGTTAAGGCAACCTTTTCACAGAACATGGCCGCCGTTACATGAAAAAGTAATGAGGAAGGAAATCTATTAGTAGCAGACAACAAATCATAGCTACTGACATCAGTCCCCCATACCACATACTTAAGTGGTGCGGTCTGGTCAAATGTACCATCATTAGGCAATCGACTGATATTTGTCAGTTTGGTTTGTGAGTTTGAATCACAATTTAAATCTTTTTCTACAACATTTTCCCCCACAAAAATTGAATTTTGAAGCAAAACCTTCTCTTCAAATCTTTTGCTCTTCAAAAAAGGCAAGGTGGAATACCATTTTGGGCTACACTTGACAGTCTATATACATAGAGATAACTTAATCTGACCATCAAACTCAGATCTTCAGAAAGTGAATGTCTTATCCCGGTTCAGGAGGTTCCTTTGTCTGCACATTTTCCTGATAGGAGGAACAATATGGCGTCAAAAATAAGATATCTAAGAGAGACAAATATATAAAACAGGGCAAAAAGTCACTAAATTGTTTAACATATTTTAGATACCAAATGATGTAGCAACTACTTGTGAGGATTCTTATTTAACCAATGAAACATAGACAAGTGTACCGTTACATCAAAACGAGGAAAATCCCTCAATTTGATGTGAACAAATACACAACTCTTCAACAAAATGGAAAGGAAGAGTTTCACAACAAAAGTTTTACAGACAGAAACTGAATATAACCTCTGCAGGGCGATGAGATTGAGCGAGGGAACTAAGCTGGCTGCTTTCCATGTTGGCGAGTAATTGGATCACAGTTTGCAGATGAGGAACGCTGCAAATGTGTGTGTTGATCAAGTAAGACAACAGAAGCACAACGAAAGAAATCCATAGCACAGATAATGGCAAACATGTCATAGAGATAATCCTCGAGAAGATGCTCAAACTCATCAATATAAGAGAGTCTCCATCTAATCAAAGAAAATATAAGACAGTCTCCAATGCGATGCCAATGCTATATTTGGCATTAAAAGGTGTGAAAATGACATATTTGACATGCTATTATATTTTGTGCTCCAATGTATAATGCTATTTCAAATGCTATACTTAACTTTTGTCATAATTATTAAGATTTGAAACTTGGAAAATAAATGTTTTTAAAACAATTTAAGAATGACAATATTATAATGATTAAATGGAAAGCTAAATACTTCATCTGAGAGCAATCAAATGTCAAAATTTGACATATTCTATACTTGTGCCAAATTTGGTACCAAGTATAGCACATATTAAATTTGGCACAAAGCATATCAAATGTCAAATTTGGAACCAAAAGAAGCAATGTGGTTTTCCTATTCAAATGCTAAATTTTGACATTGACACACAAATTTGGCATCGCACTGGATATGCTCTAAGCATTTCATAACATGTTACAATCCTGTTTCATGAAACTTGGATGGTATCAACAACTCATTAACGTATGTACTGCAGGCTTAGATAAAGAGTAAAAGAAAATGACAACCTTTGTAGTCCACTTTCCATGTGTGCATCCAAGGACGAAATCACGCGAGGCATCTGCTCTAACAACTTCAAAAACAGAAAGGAAAAAGTGGAATTGGAGACATAAAATGTCGAGTTCCAAATACAATTTAGCTTGAAAATGTCAAGAGTTCATAAAATGTCAAGACATAAAATTTGGCTTGAAAATGTCAAGAGTTCCAAATATTTGTGAGTGCGAATTACATACCTGCCCAGTATTCTTAATTGTAGGTGTTTTTGCCAAGACGTTCTTTGGGAGCTTCATCAATTGGGCCTGCATAAAAGATAACAAATTTAAGGAGTTAATTATGCAGAAATGCATTATGACAATTGTTAGCTTCATCATGCAACATCCACATAATCACACATAAAAAGATTAGAAGAAAGAAAATATAATATTTCAGGTATCAAACAACATCATAAAAGTGTAATTTTATACTCAAGGCCTCACATAGATAAATTTGATAAAACTTAAGCATCTAGCAAAAGATAAAATGGTGAAAGAAAAATCACACATAAAAAAAATCAGAATTACGAAATTAGTTACACAACAACAGAACTGTGAAAACTGGAAACCTTTTTCATACATAACATCAAAAAACCCATGATTACGTTCTTTGTTTATGACATTTTTGTCTCTCTTTTTTTCCTTGTACAAATTGCACATTTCTATCTTAAATTGCTTTCCACAAAAATAATTCCCCGCAATCATCAACATATGAAAAATTCAGTCTATATCCAAGTGAAACAACAGCTTCTCTATCACAGAAAAAAGAAAAACCCATTTGAGTACAGTTCCTAGAGAATTGTTATCCCTAACATACAAATCAAATTCTAATATCTTAAATATATATATATATATATATATATAGAGAGAGAGAGAGAGAGAGAACCTGGGAAGGAGAGGATTGTTGCATGAGATGGAGGAGATTGGAGGTGGATTGAATGGCTTGGGAAATCTGATCAGCCACCATGGTTTTGGCCGTGTTCTCTCTGCTGCTGCTGCCGCCACCCGTGCTCGCCATTCTTTACAAACACATTAGAATACAATCAATCCATGTTCATATTCAAATTTGGTTTTAAGAAAAATTACATAAATTAGGTTCTAAAATCATGTGAAACAAAAAACTAAAACAGCATCAACGATAAATTCAGACGCAAATTACCCATTAATAAAACCAGATTCATCACATGCCCAAGTTAAAAACATCATTAAAAACCCGAAAAAAATTACATTAAAAAAAAGAAAAATCAAACCTTTGTCTATGAAAGAACAGAATTGAATGGGATAATGGAGGAGAGAAAGCGATAAGAACCTGTTGGGATTCATGGTAATATCACACTGTATTTACAGTTCAGCGGATTGACAGACATGAATTTCGATCGTCACCTTTCAGAAAATTATGCCCCAAAAAATGAGATGTCGAATTTTGAACAAAAAAATAAAGAATTAATAAGCAAGGAAATTGAAGCCCAGAACTTCTTAGAGGTTGTACGGCCGTCAATGATAGAAACTGCCTCTCCAGCACGGAAAGAGAGTTCAGAACAAAATAAAGAAATAATTAGCCACTATTCTTGCTCCGATGTCCCCTAAACTCGTGCAGATTTGTACTTTAACTCTAAACTTTTAATTTTTACAATTTACCTTCTAAACTTATAAACTTATTGCAAATTACCCCTATTAATAGCAATATTAATTTTTTGACTATCATTGACTAACAACCTTCTCAAGAGTCGTTATTAAGAGAATGTCTTTTTTTTTTTTTTTTTTTTTACGAATGTTAACCAAAATTTATATTTAAATAAGGTGGTTGCGTGAGTAATGAGTGGTTTAAACTGAAAAGTGTAAATAATATAAAGCTCTCACATGCTACATATAAAATAAATATACGCTACAGTATACAGTTCAAACATAGATTTAGAATTCTTCTCCCAAACACCCTAAAAATAAAGTTAATTCAAAACTTTCTATATTGATAAAATTTAATTCAAAGTTTTAAGCACAAAAAATACAAGTTAAAATACATAATTTTGACCATTCATGTCCTTAAACAACAATAAATGTGAAAATCACATTGGAATTTCAATGAAAAAGTAATACAACTATCAATAATGGGCAATTTGCTATAGATATTTAAATTTAAGGGGGAAAATTGTAAAAATTAAAAGCTTAAGAATAAAAATTGTATGTGCATGTTCATGAGGCTCTGGAGAAAAAAAAATAGTAATAACAACAACAACATTTCTAACCATTAAAAAAATGTTTATGTCAATTTTTAAGGAAATTTCAAGAAAAATTGATATAATTACAATTAAAGGTTATAATTTGCACACTTTATATCTTATATTTTTTATTAGATTGATTGAAACAATATGTTGCCAAAGTAACTTTTTATTGTGTAGATGAATTTAATTAGAAATATTAAGATGTTTATGTGTCTATTGTTTATTCGAATTGGGACCAGCCCAAAGGAAGGGTACCGTTTGGCCAAATAGTAGACACACCTGTAGTAATAAATATGTGATAGTTATAAAGAGTTCCATGTGAACAATAGTCGTTCCTAAGAAAGGCTATTGTTTGACAGCATTTTTTGTCAATATTTGATTACTGCGGTGAGAGTACTACTTACAGTTGATGTCTTTGTCCAAAGACTAAACATCAATGTTGTGCTAGGTATCTTGTGATGGGACCGTAATAATATTTTCTTGATTGTGAGTATATTTTTTTATTATGTTCTCTCTTAATTTCTATTGCTACTGCTATTAATGTCTCTGCTCAAGACACTAATATCCCAATGTTGAATGGGACAAACTGTAATGTCTGAAAAGAGAACGTGGAAATTGTTCTCTAATGTGTGGATTTAGACCTTGCATTCAAGGTAAGACTTCCAGTATGGAAAACCGAAATGAGGTTAAAATTGAGAAGTACGATCGCTCGAATCGCATGTGTCTAATGATTATGAAACGTAAAATTATGGCGGCGTTTCACGGCTCTATTACTGAGAACCTTAATGATAAGAAGTTCCTTAAGAAAATTGAACAATATTTTGTCAAGAATGAAAAGTCAAAAACGAGTAACTTTTTGGCTAAGCTCGTTTCCATGAAGTATAAACAAAAAGGAAACATAAGGGAATTTTCTAATATCACTTCAAAACTAAAGTCGCTAGAATTAAAGTTGTCTAAAGACATGCTCATGCACTTGGCTTTGATTTCTCTTCATGCACAATACGAATAATTCAAGGTGAGCTATAACACCTAAAAGGATAAATGGACTCTTAATGAGTTTATGTCTCACTGTGTGCAATAAAAAGAAAGGCTTCAGTGAGATAAGACTGAAAGTACTCACTCAGCATCAAACTCTCAGAATAAGAAAAAAAGAGAAACAAAGATTTTCTTGATCCCCTAACCCAACCCACCAATCATTGACCCCCATGCCTCGTTGCCCATATCAAATGAAAGAGAGAAACAAAGAGAAAGCAAGAGAAAATATCTAACTAATAACCTACTTTGCCAAAGATTTTCTTCGCTTCTATCAGGCTTTTTTTTTTCAATGATTTTTTAGGTTGTTTAGAGTAGAAAGAAAAAAGGAGGGAAGAGAAAGGAGTGCAAGAGAAGACTAATAGGGAGGGAGGGAGAAATAAAAATCAAAACAAAAAAAATGTCTTTTATTAAATTTTTAATAATAATTAATCATATAATTGAATAAAATTTTGATACATTTTTTAATGCTTAATGATACACCACATTAGCAATTTGTTGGGATATAGACGGAATTGGATGGAGGGGTAAAACGACCTATTTTCTATAGTTCAGGTTGTTTTGACCAGTTTTAAAAAAATCAGGAGACAAAGTGAATTAGGTTACATTAAAAAGGGAATTTATAAAAAAAAATCCTAAATATATTTAAGGAAATTGTAGGAAATATCATATTTAGATTAAAAGAGTTGATTATGCGAAAATGCATTTTAGCTTCATTATGCAACATCGATTTCATCTCATATCTTCATATATAAAAACAATTTTAATAAAGTGTAATTTTATACTCATGGGCTCACATAAATAAATTTGATAGAACTTAAACATTTAGCAAAATATTAAATGGTGAAAGAAAAGCCACAGATAAAATATTTAACTAGGAATTATTATATAAAGAAATGTGAAACTGACAAGCTTTGTTTGGCAACCAAAATCGAACATATTAGCTCCAACTATAACAATTTAAGCTCTTATATGCTACAGTATAAAGCAAAAATTTGTTACAGTGTAAAGCTCTCACGTGTTACAATATTTTGATTCAATTATATTTCTAAAGACTCTAGTAACTTTTTTCATACAAGCATTAACAACCCATGACTACTTTCTTTGTTTATCATATTCACATCATTGTTTTTTTTTTTTTTTTTGCTTGTACAAATTGCACATTTCTATCTTCGAATTTACACTCAAAAGTCAAAAAAAATTTCCATCAAAAAAAGTCCTCCGCAATCATCAATATATGTTAAATTCAATCGAAAGGCGTAGAACCACATAAGGACATGGGTGGGCGACCGCTGCCTTCAACTTTTTTTCCTTGTAATTTTGTATATGAAATCTTAGAAATTGTATTTCGCTCTGTTTCCCCACCCCTCACTTCATTAGGTCAGCCACACCTCCGCTACTCTTTGCTAATTTTTTGGACTCCGACCCTAATCTCAACTATAAAATCGAATTCTCTACCACATATAAGCAAAACCATTTGAGTATAGTTGCTAAAGAACTGTTATCTATAACTTATAAATCAAATTTTAAGAGCCTGGGAAGGAAAGGATTTTTGCATAAGATGGGGGAGATAAGAGGTGGATTGGATGGCTTAAGAGATTTGATCAGTCACCATGGTTTTGGCCATGTTCTCTCTATTGCTTTCACATCTTGTGCTTTCCATTCTTGTCTTTTCTCCAATGGGAAAGAACAAGCAATCGGGTAGATGAATTTCTACATTTTGAACCCAACGACATTTTTTTGCATGTAGTCTTTTATAGGGGTAAACGGCGGGCGGTTTGATGGTTTTTGGGCAGGTGCGGTGCGGTTTTTTTGGATGGCGGGTTGGCGATTAACCAACCCGTAAACCGCCCACCACATGGAGGGCGGTTTTGGGTGGTTGCGGGCGGGTTGAGGCGGTTTAGACACATGCTATTGCTCAATGTAATTTTTTGGACCTTTTTTTTAGAAAGTGAAGAAAATTTGTAGAAAATATAAGATGATAATATATAAAGCATTCCCAACAAGTTTGATGCTTAAAGACAGTAATCATATTCAAAAGTACAAATTAAGAAACATAAGCATTCACTGCAACAAGAAACATCAACTACATATAAAGTGATGAACAAAGTCAAGAGTCCATAAAGATTAAAGCCTATTCATTGGGTTCGAAAATAATAGAATGCTACAAATGAAATGATGAACAAAGTAAGTGTTCTTTTTCTTTTAGGGCTTTTTCTACTAACTTACTTGATTTGAATTTTGATCACTTCACAAAATAATAGGAGAATTTCCAGTTTCTAATATGTCAAGAGGCAGCCGAGCCCATGCTTGAAGTGTTGGATTGTTCAATCATCTCTAAAATAAGAACAAAATCAAATAAATGATAAGTTTTTTTAAAAATATATATAGGCGGGCGGGTGCGGGTTGAACCCGCCCTCAAAAACTTAAAACCAAACCCGCCCACCGAATATATTGGACCCGCCCACCAGTGGGTTGCTAACGTAAACCCGCTTTTTTTGAGATGGACGGGCGCGGACGCGGGGGCCGGCGGTTGGTGGGTGCGGGGCGGTTTTTGTACAACCCTAGTCTTTTGGAGTTGTCATCGTTTTCATGATAACATTATTAGGTGAGTAAGTTGCATTGTTACACCCTAAGCTATTCTCTTTTTGCATAATACATCCCACACTTTCAATCTTGGTAAAATACATCTAAAATTTTGAAATCATTAACAATTAAGGTTTAATTGTTAACAAGCGTTAAAAAGCATAGACAATTTTGGTTACGAGATTCGCACGTGAGTTTTTTTAAAGGTAGAGCTCGTCGTTTTAAGAAGAAAAATTAAAGTTCAACACGTAGAAAAGACTATTAAATGAAATAAAAACGAGTTATTGGACCTTAATTGTCAATGATTTCAAAGTTTAGAATATATTTTGTTAGGATTGAAAGTTTAAGGTATATTATGTAAAAAACGAATAGTTTAGGGTGCAACAATACAATTTACTCTTATCAGGTATGCAAATTTGTATGTTTTAAATGAACATTCATTTTCATGTGGTTTTCCCATAACGGTTGCCATTTTTATGACAACGTCATTAGTGTTAGGATTGCCACCCTAAGATGTAATACCTCAACCCTCTATTGGGCCCCCTTTCGGGCCCACAGACTTGTGGGTCTTATATTCGTTACTCATACATATGATGCCCTTTGGGCATTTAGTGTCATGCAAATATTTCATGTATTAATAATGGTCCTCATACTACTTTTATAAAGCAAACATGTGATCCATGATTATTAGAACCAAATCTTAGACTTAGGCATATATGTAGTTTATGCGCAAAAAGATCCGATTTGAAGATTAATAGTCTAAATTATATAGTCCATAGTTTATATATAGAGCTAGGCACTTTATACATGATAAGATTGTAATAGGAGTCTACATCCAATTGAAAAGGCGATTTATCTTGGCTGTCAGAACCGATTGACTCCATGATAGACATATTGGTGTGGTAGACCTAATGACAGTCATACACTGAACTGGACCTAAAGTTGAATTGATTTAATAATAATTACATATAACTTAAATCAATTCTCTTTGATATTCTTTTATGCGTCATCTTAATCCCAAAGTAAAGTCATAACTCCATGTTTATAGCTTCTATCTTTTGATATGCCAAAGACAGGAGTTCCGATGAATGAAAGCTCTATTGTCAGTTTATTAGAGATGCAACCTATTTTTGATGAGAAAATAATTCACAGACATGAAATCTATAGCTCTCTAAAAAGAGTCAATTTTATCATTTCAAAGGCCTTATTCGGATATTAGAAAATATAATGAGGCTTCGATTATCTAGATACATATGGTAATCGATTGATATTTCTTTTGTATGTATTATAAAAGGAATGAATTTTTTAATAGTGAAATAATAAAACTTTGAGATAAAATAATCGAAAGGTAAAATGGAACTAAGACCTTGATCTGATTATAGATACCCTATGTGGATATACATAATATGAGAGGTCATGGATAAAACTTATATTTTAGGAGTCTTGTAATACGGTATATAGTGCAACTTCGAATCTATAGCGTAGAGACATCGAAGTTAATAATTATATGGATAGTTAATTGGTGATTAATTTATCTGTTATTATTGGAACTTGATTGAGCAAATATAGATTACCATAGATAATACAAAAGGATACACTAGACAGGTTATTAGACTTGTCGATATGTAAGCCCAACAATCCAGTTGGATTATGAGTGGCGCCTGGCCTAGTCCAATAGGACCATGGGCGCCTATTACGAAGGTATTTATGAAATTGCTTATTTAATCAATTAATTTTAGAATAATATTTATTCGAATTTAATTATTGGGATTTTTGTGATGATTAATTATTTGTATTTGAATAATTATTGTATTTGAATAATTAATTTGAATCCTAATTGTTTTTGAATTTGGATAAAGAATAATTATTCATATTTATTTTAAATTAGATAATTATCATGAATAATTAAATTTTAATTTAAATAAAATTATTTGAATAGTAATTATCCTGTTGATGCAGATAATCATAAAACCCTATGATGTGATTGGTTGAATTTAAATTCCCTTCTATCTGTGTTGGGAGTGTGACACTAAGATACGACTCAATAAAGGTGGTGCCAACTGTATAGGGAGGAGTGAAAAAATTCTCTTGTAATCCTGATAGATTTTTACCTCCTCCAGCCAACTCTATAAATAGAGACATGGAGTTTTTATTCATTCTTAGACTGCTATAGTATAATTTAGAGAGTAGAGCTTTGATCACTCCTTTTTAGTTTTCTCTGTTCCTCTAGCACATAGTCTAATTAGAAGGAATGTATTTGTGGTAGAGATTTGCTGAGATGTGCTCACACACGCAATGATTTGAAGGAAGCGAATAACATTGAAAATCTGACAGTAAAGATTTGTTTTTGAAGAATTGTTCAGTCAAAAGTGTAGTTTTCAGTCTCCAATTGATACATTAAATTAGATTTAATTTATTTCTTATAGCATTATGAGTTAGTTTTTTGTGATTAAACAAAAACTTTTAAGATTCCGATGCATCACCGAAACGTTTTTTTCCCAACAATTAGGTAGATGAATCTGTATGTTTTAGATGAACATTCATTTGAATGAGCGACATTTTTTTTCATGTGGTTTTTCTAAAGTTGTTGTTTTCATGACAACGTTATTAGCTAGACAAATTTGTACGTTTTGAACGAACGACATTTACTTTTACGTGATTCTTTTTGGAGTTGTTGTTGTTTTCATAATAATATTATTTGACCATCTTAATACAAATGTTAATGTTAATGCTATATTAGTAGATGAAGTTGTATGTTTTAAACAAAGATTTTTAATGGAATTGTTTACATAATAATATTATTATTAGGCTATGTCTAATGTAAATGTAGAAGCTATTGTTACATTTGATATAAAAAAAATGTGAACATGATATATTAATGTGTTATTTTTATTTGTTTAGTAATACACAATACTATTTTAAATGTGTTTTGTCATAATTATTAAACATTTAGAATTATAAAAGCAAACTTTTAATTGTAAATAATAATTTTAAAATATAAATATTGTAATAATTTAATGAAATTGGCATATGCCCTACTTGATGCCAAACTTGTCACTAATTATAGGATATGTTGAATTTAACACTAAGAATAACATTCCATTTGTGAGTAATTTTTCTCCTTAAATGCTGAAATTTGGCATTAACATACTAGTTTTACGCTGCATTATGATGCTTTTGTTATGGATTAATACTTACTAGCTTGGATTATGAACATTATAACACTTTGTTCCTAGATTTTTTTTTTTTTTACAGAATACTCCATGAATTCTAATATTTATTAATTATCATAAATGATTACATCCTTGTCATATAATAATAGAAAATATAAAGAAATGGATATATTAATTGCAAAATATACTAGTTTTCAAGGGTTCTAACAGTAGTCATGAGAACCTTTGACATTTAATGTAACTTTTTATATCAAAATTCCAAGTCATTAAGGGACGAACAAATTGATTACCTCTATTAAATTACGCAATTACCTCTGATAAATTACAAAAATTCTTCAACTTATAGTCAGCGACCAAAGCTCACAAAAATAAAAGTTAAAAGTAGCAATATGAAAAACAAATTCAAACTAAAATAGTAAAATTATAAATTTCAATGAGAAAATAAAAGTTCTAGTACTAATATTTTTGTAATAAAATTCAGAAACTTTCATAACATTATTGAGGAACTATCAAAAAGTGTTAGAAAATTTATAAAAAGGACAGATTGTGTCGTTGTTTTTATAATTTATCTGATCAACAATATATTGTCATCTATTATGCTTTACACTTTGCAGAAAATGCATTTCTCTTTATTTACCAAAAAAAAGGAGCGTGTCTTAAACTTCCTAATTTGTGACTCATCACACCTATTTTATTTCAATTAAAATAAAATCTTAATCATGTTTGTGCTAGGATTTACTTTTAATATTGATACTTCTATCTAGTATGCATAAAGTTTTCCACCAATATCCACATTTAATATTTTTCACGATCTTTACTGAAACTTTCCCACTCTTAAAACAATTTTAATTTCCAAAAAGACATTTGATCTAATTTGTTTTATATACATTTGGTGCATTGGAACCATATACTATTTATTTTATTTCAAAAGTTAAATGCATAACCTTCTTACTTTACATCTAGAAATCATGTCTTCAAAGAAAAATACATCAATCTATTTGAACTAAAAATAAATAAATGAATACCAAATATCCTATCATTTCAAAGTTAAAAAAGAAAATGTTAAAATACAAAATATAAAATTGGGAGACCTAAATGCCAAAATAACTTTAGGAGTTTCACACACACACACACAATGGGGGTTAAAGCTAAGGACTTATGGCGCAACATTTTTTTGTTTGCGGACTCGGGATATGAAGAATACAAAGTTGGTGACCCAAGTGTCAAGAGCTCAAAGTTTAGGGACCTAAGGGAGATTTTCTAATTTAATATTTTTAATTTGGGCTAGTTACTGGTTAGCCTAGCAGTGAATTCACGTCCAAGCTCTAGTATTTGCATCCCCTTACAGTTAAAAAAAATATAAAATAAACTTTGAGGAGGTTTCTTTTTTGTTTTTTTGAATAAGATTTGACAAACTAAATTCATATGATTTTCTTTTCGAGGAAAATGGTTTTATACATTAAAGGGAAAAAAGAAAGAAATACAAAATATTTGATATTTGAAAAAAATAAAATAAAATGAAAGGCTTGCTTTTGAGAGATCTTTCATGTTCCCCAGCCAGACTTTTAGAAAGTCTAATTACCGTCTACAATATTGCCTAATTTCATCAAATAAAACAGACGAAAATGCAGAAAGATGTTCTTGTTAAAAGGGTTGTTAGGCTAGTGTCTGATGACGTAAATTTCTAGTTGGCAGTTAGCTTTGTTTTGACCAAAAAAAAATATTATATACACACACTACAAAAATGCTAGTAGATAATAGCATTGACTGCATTGTTTATAACTCTCCTTCCGGCACATAGTCTCTCTCTCTTTCTCTCTCTCTCAGAAATGGAGCGATGCAACTGGATTTATGGAAGGAAAAAATACCCAATGAAATGGAAAACTACATACCAGATATACCATCTTTAGTAACTTAGAAATTGTCGCTCACATCAATCACCAACGATTTGCTGTCCTCTATATATATATATATATATAAACATGAATTTTAACGGTCTCTTCTCAAGGAACAGATAATTTAGAGCAACAATATCTTGGAAGTGGAGTACCAAAAAATATTATACTACATTTTGCTACTTTTAGAAAGGACCCAAAAAAGAATGAAACCGTTTTTTTTGCTTGAGAAGTGCCTATCAGAAATAGATGGGAGAGAAACAAATGGTGGGCATCTTGTAAATAATTTGTCTTTAGAACACATTACAATTTACAACATACGGAAATAACATAACAGAAATAGAACCAAATTTATGAAAACAAGCAAGAGAAGACTTGGTCATTGCTAGTCTGTCATTTACCAACATTCACATGCAAATTTAGGAAAACCCCACCAAAATCCAAGCATTTCCATTCCCAAATCCCCCCCAAACTTAGAGCTTTCGTTTCAAAAACCCCCAAAACAATAAAAGTATCTAATAATTTTGTGGCTGCAGGAACCCAAAAAAAAAATAAAATCCTAGTAATGATTAGAAGAGCAGAGAAAATATTGCATAGCCTCTAAAAGAGTTCCCAACCCATTTTGTACTCTCTCCCCTCAATGTAACACCCTCATCATTTAATTTCTCCTCTTTAGACTCCCCTATAGGCAGCCTTGGGCCCATCCAAGGTGGTGGCTTCCAAAAATGCAGGCCTCAGGCTGCTTCCTCTTCTTCCTAATCTCTTATTTTTCTCTCTTTTCTTCCTTCTCCACAGCTCTTACCGATGCTGAGGTGTCCTCCATCGTCCGTCGCCAGCTGATGACCCTTCATGAGCATGGAGATTTGCCTGACGATTACGAATTTAAGGTTGATTTGGGGACCTTGACATTTTCGAATTCCAGGCTTAAACGTGCATACATTGCACTTCAAGCATGGAAGAAAGCTATCTACTCTGACCCGCTTAACACAACGGGAAATTGGGTTGGCACAGATGTTTGTTCCTACAATGGAGTTTTCTGTGCTCCCGCCCTTGATGACCCAACACAAGAAGTTGTTGCCGGTATTGACATAAACCACGGTGACATTGCTGGGTATCTTCCAGTGGAGTTAGGCCTACTGACTGAAATTGCCCTGTTTCACATCAATTCAAACAGATTTTGTGGGGTCATTCCGGAGAGTTTCTCCAGGCTAACACTTCTCTATGAGCTTGACGTCAGCAACAATCGGTTTGTGGGTCCTTTCCCAAAGGTTGTTCTTTTGATTCCTAACCTCAAGTACCTTGATCTCAGGTACAATGAATTCGAGGGCAAACTACCTTCGGAGCTCTTTAACAAGGAATTGGACGCCTTGTTCTTGAACAACAACCGTTTCACATCAACCATTCCCGAAACTCTTGGCAACTCTCCTGTCTCAGTCTTGGTCATTGCCAATAACCATTTCCAAGGCTGCTTACCCAATAGCATTGGCAAAATGGGGAACACTTTGAATGAGATGATTGTTTCCAACAATAACCTTGTTGGGTGTTTGCCATTGGAGATTGGCAACCTAGGAAATTTAACAGTTTTGGATATTAGCTCCAACTCATTCAGTGGGATTTTGCCCAAAACTTTCAAATCCCTTCAGAAGGTGGAGCAATTGGTTCTTGCACACAACACACTAACTGGGTTTGTCCAAGAGAACATTTGTGAATTGCCTAGCTTGATGAACTTGACGTTCTCCTACAACTACTTCAATGGCGAGGCCCGGGAATGCGTGCCATCGACGAATAAGAACATTGTATTGGATGATGCAAGCAATTGCTTACCGGATAGGCCAAACCAGAAGAATGCAAAACAGTGCCGAGCTACTGTCAGCAAGCCAGTTGATTGTAGCAAGGCAAAGTGTCGATGGCCACCGACACCTTCTAGCCCAAAACCAATCAAGAAACCAAACCCACCGTCTGTGCCAACTCCCAAGAGTCCAAAGCCGTCCCCACCAAAACAAACCCCTCCAAAGTCAAAGCCATCACCAGAACCAGTATCAGCTCCTCCAAAATCTCAGCCAAAGACACAACCGCCGAAACCATCTACAAAACCATTTCCTAGTGCTCCACAAACACCTGTTTCACCACCAGAACCCCATGATGGATCTCCAGTGCCTGGACCAATGCGCTCACCCCCACCAACTATTCATTCACCACCACTACCAGTGCACTCCCAACCACCACCTACACCTGATCCTAACAACGGATCTCCTGTTGGCGGCCCAACTCGTCCACCACCACCACCACCACCAACAGTCCACTCCTTCCCGCCACCCCCTGATCCCAATAACGGATCTCCAGTTGAAGGACCCATACGACGACCACAACCACCACCAAAAGTTCACTCTCCTCCAACCCCTATTCCCTCCCCACCTCCCCCACCACGGTCAGTTCACTCTCCTCCACCACCCTCTCCTGTTTACTCACCACCTCCGGTTTACTCACCACCGCCGCCGCCTCCTGTTTACTCACCACCACCACCTGTTAACTCTCCACCTCCACCAGTCCAATCTCCACCACCACCACCAATTAACTCTCCTCCACCACAGGTTTTTACACCTCCACGACCTCCGATTAAGTCTCCTCCCCCAACTGTCTCCTCGCCTCCACCACCTATATTTTCGCCTCCACCACCTGTATTTTCGCCTCCGCCACCACCAACTAGCTCTCCTCCGCCACCTATCTACTCACCTCCTATATTTTCGCCTCCACCACCTGTATTTTCGCCTCCAACACCACCAACTAGCTCTCCTCCGCCACCTATCTACTCACCTCCACCACCTGTCTACTCACCTCCCCCACCTGTTTTTTCACCTCCACCACGACCAATTAGCTCTCCTCTGCCACCTGTCCAATCACCTCCACCGCCTGTTTTTTCACCTCCACCACCACCAATTAGCTCTCCTCTGCCACATGTCCATTCACCTCCACCACCCGTCCACTCACGTCCACCGCCAGTTAGCTCCCCACCTCCACCAGTCCATTCTCCACCACCACCTGCACAATCTTCCTCACCTCCTCCTCCTGCATTCTCGCCGCCGCCACCACCCGTGGACGACCTAATTCTCCCACCAATCTTCGGATTCCAATACACATCGCCACCTCCACCAATGTTCCAAGGATACTGAATGGCACAACATGATCATTAAACACTGTCTAGGTTTTTATTTGACTTTGTATACAAATTTCAGTCCTGCAACATATGCCCACTTTTGTTAGTACATTCTTTGTCGTTTGCATAAAATGGGAGTGTAAATCTAATCCAAATTCCTTCCATGCCACAGAGGACGCCATCGACCAATATATTTTACTTGCGAGTGTTTGACTTTGCGCTAACATTTATTTTCATCATGACTTCATCTATTTCATCTTTTCATATAATAAGGATTCTCATTGATAGGTAATTCTAGATTAAAAATTTTCTTATTCATAATAAAGCTTTTTTTTTTCTTTGGCGAATCTGCATTTTCTATCAAACTGGAACAAAACATGTTAATCTACCGTACAAACTAAATAAAACAGCTTATTTATTAACCACAAAATTAAGCAAACTAGCTTGAAGCACTATTTAATACGAGACACTAATTTGTTTCTGATTGATGATGCTAAACCACGTTTAAAAAATGTCTGCCTTGATAGATAAAGTCGGTCCAGCTCCAAAAGCATATACTGATTCAAGCTATACCAAGAAATGTTCCATACGGCTAAATGCACATCGCACCTGTTTAATGCACATTGCACCTGTCCCAATGCAAGTATTTCAGGATTGCCAATAAAGGGCTCAAAACTCAAAGAACAGGGAAACCATAATCCTCAAAACATATTGTTCATACATAATAGTAGCATTCAGAAAAAGAGAAATCGTGGAAACCAATTGCTACAACATTTGCAAAGATTGCCCTTTTTCATAGAAAAAAAAGTTCAGCTTATCCTAGTATTCTAATCAAGTACCCTATTCTCTACTTCGAACCAAAGGTTTTTTTTTTTTTTTTTTTTTTTGTACATTTAAACAAAAAGCAACAAAATAATCAGCATTGCAAGCAACTGCTCCAAAGTCCAAACCTCACTAAGTGGAAGCAGCAGCAACAGCCTTGATAGCTCTCTCCAATTCGGATTCAAGATTGTTGCTCACTGGCGCCTGATTCACCGACTTCTTCTTCGGCTCTCGTTTTTCATTCTCTTCTTTGACATTCTTCCTGCTTCTCCACCTCTCAAACTCGCTAGAACTCTCGCCTGAAGGCATTTTAGATGCCGAATCCAACCGCAAAAATTTTCCACGGCCGCCACCAGAAACTCCAAACTTCATCTGCTCCAAGCTCTCCTTCATCTCCCCATTCTGCCTCTCCAAAGCCTCCAAAGCCTCCAAATCCCTCCTCATCCAAAAACACATTCCCTTCAGCAACTCCAAATTACCCTCATCACTCTTTTTTTTCTTCTTCTTCTTATTCTTCTCCTCCTCCTCCTCCTCCTCTTCCTTACCCTCCTCAACTCTCTCTATCCCAATCTTGTTCAACTTCAAGTATGGCATTTTTGACCCCAAATCAGGCGGCAAATTCACACCCCACCTCATGTTCATCTTCACCCTTTTAGTCACCGGAATCACAGTCCTCGCCATCACAGCAATCCCAGACAAAAACCCATCTTTCTCATACTCATTCCCGATCCCAAAACCCTCCTTAAAGTCGCCATCTTTGCCACCCAAAGGCTCCAACTTCAATTCCTGCCAAACGGAAGACGACCCTTCAGGGACAAACCCATTTCCAGTCTCGAAATTTGAAGCCGACCCAGAACCCGAATTGACCTCAATTCTGGGTTTATTATTACTGGAGTTTGAGAAAGTGGTCTTCTTGAAGGAAAAGTTGCCGAACTGGGGGGTGAAGAGGAGAGAGAAACTGGGGTTTGGGGAGGAAAAGGAGAAGTGGGCAGTGAAGATTAGAGGGGAGTGGTTTGGGGAGCCGACGAGGCCAAGGCCGGATTTTAGAGAGAGAGAGAAAGGAGGAGAGGGAGTGGAAACTGTGGGGGAGTAGGAGAGCTTGAGAGAAGGGCCGGAAGGGAAGTTGGAGGAGAGAGAAAGGGAGAGGTGAGAGGAGTCGGATATGGTGGTGGAGATGGAAGTGAGGAAAGGGTGGTTGAATATGGAGATAGGGATTTTTGCTGTCACCAATGGTGATCGGTTATTATTTTGATCGTCTTGGAGCTTCACAGACAGCTTCATCTTTCTTTCAGTTCTGTTCTGTGTCAAGAGGGAGTTGGGTTTTTTTTTTTTTTTTTAAATAATTTTGAAGTGAGATGGGAAGAAGTTTGTTGGAGGAGAAAATATGGAAGTTTCTAAGTCCAACGGACAGAGGAACATGAGGGCCCGTCTGGTTCTCGTTTTGGAAATGGTGTTTCCATTTTGGGTTCATTTCACTTTTAACCTTGAACTTGTAATTTGCTACATTTTAGCCCATGAATGTTAAAACACAACAAATCACACCTTTGAATTCAACTTGTTTTATTTTAACCCTTTCGTTATCAAATCGGTTAAATATTAACATAATTTCACTTTTAGCCTATAAACTATGAAACTTGCCTTGTTTTGACCTTCTTGTCACTCAATCTGTTAAATATTTATGAATCTAGAGAAATGACAATTTTGACCTTTTAACTCTATATATGTTTTCTATATATTGTGAAGTCAAAATATCTAAATTTTGTTTATTCATTATATAAGTTTTACTATTTTTTTCTTTTTTATAGTTTGGTTGATAAAAGTTTTACTACTTTTTTTTTGCTCAAAAAGTTTTATCAAATTTTCTCCATAATAAAAATATGAATAACTAAAGAAAAAACACTTGTACTTAAAAAAAAAAAAAACAGAAGAAGAAGAAACACTTGGATATATAGGTACTTAACAAAAGCGACATGTAAAATTTTTGGGTTAAAAATTACATAACTAATGTGAAAATTAATACTTTGCTTAATTAGACTCAATAATCACAAAAAAAAACCTCAAAATTCATATTAATTTTAAGTCAATAAAATGTACATTTGTTTATAAAATTCCCTATTTGTAGGTCGAGATGTGTGAAATTTGATTACAAAAGATTTAATCTCGACTGTTTATTTATCATTAATCGATTAGGTGCATATATGTGTGACTTAATTTGTTAATATTTAACGACCTTAATAATTGAAGGGCCAAATAAGACAAGTTTCCTAGTTGAAGGGTGTGATTTGTCATGGTTTAAAGTTTAGGGGCCAACATAGGATAAATTGCATAGTTTATGGGTAAAAGTGATGTTATTGGCTCATTTTAGTTAATATTTAACAGATTTAGTACTAGAATGGCTAAAATAAGACAAGTTGAATAGTTTGGGGTAATGAT
The DNA here is from genome assembly GCA_025403435.1 of Artocarpus heterophyllus. Taxonomy (NCBI): domain Eukaryota; kingdom Viridiplantae; phylum Streptophyta; class Magnoliopsida; order Rosales; family Moraceae; genus Artocarpus; species Artocarpus heterophyllus. The sequence continues at coordinate 7,436,641 of CM046344.1, forward strand.
TTGCTACATCTTAACGTTTGAAGGTCAAAATAGGATAAGTTGCATAGTTTAGAGGCCAAAAATGAAATTAACCCTTTTATTTTTTGCATGTGTTTTTTTTTTTCTAGTTTTTTGTTTACAAAAATTAAATTAATTTTATTAATGTAGGTAAATTGGATCATTATATTAGGGCAGAAAAAAAATAGATTACGAAAATATGTGTCTTTCTTTTTTCTTTTCTTTTTCTTTTTTAATTGTCAAGACAATGATAAAAAGAATTGAACTTATGTTCAACTCCCAAATTATAGGTCAAAGTTTTATATTGATTCCTGATTTTCGAAACATCTTATATTATTCTAAATTAGTTCTTTCATCAATTTGACAATTCAAATCTCAATGAAAAAGATACGACTCACTTTTTGAGTTCCCTAATATGTGAAATTGTAAAATTAGTTAAATAAACCATATAGGGTATTCACGTTTCCTTTTCTTTTTTTTTCTATAACTTGGTGATGGATGGAGCTATTAGTTTAAACAACTTCATAGATTGAAGATTTGTTTTAGGATGTTTTAAAAGTCAGAAGATTAATATTTAAGTTGACCTGTAATTCGAAAAACTATAAATGAGATTAACCTTTATAAAAATTATCCTTGAATTTTGTGATTAAATTCAATTCACAACTGAAATTACTCAACTTATAAGTAACAAAATTAATCCTAAATGTATTTTCGTCCAAAAAAAAAAACAATATAACATCAGTGATTGTAAGTAAGGTTTCTAGCTATTTTTTGAACAAAATCATCCCAATATTGTCATTAATAATAATAATAAAGAAGAAAGGCTGAACACAAAGGAATTTATCATGAATAAAAGATCCTTCGAACAAAAATGTAGTGAGTGCTTGAAAACCACCGAGTTTCATCCATTAACATTTAAAATTGTTCCAGCTATTATATTTAAACAAGGTAGCGCATGGGTGTTCTCTATCTTTTTTCATTGCTCTGCTAGGATTTTTTAAACAAGGTTCTTTGGTGGTGCAAAGAAATGTGGTAATGAGATCTTTCGTAGATTTTGCTTCTCTCTCTACAAGTTTCCTGTGAAACATGGACGACTAAGAACAACGACCACCATAGCTCGTCGTCGTCTCTTCATCTTCCTTTCCTATCCTCACGAGTCTTTTTTTTTTTTTTCTTTGATTCTCCGAAGGATGACAATAACAGAGATAGGCATCAATTTTGGGGAGAAGAAGAAGAAAAGGCTCGGATTTAGTATAACCCGATCCGTATTTTTGAAGTACTTATGTCATATTCTTTTCGTATAATATCAGAAATTTCCACAGATATTGGTGTTTTGAAGGAAATATTTGTTTCCGCAAAAACTGTAGTGTAAAACAAGGATGAAAATGTCGATGTTACCAAGATTGTCGAAGTTTTGATTACAAATAATATCATGGAAATTGTCTATGTTGGCGGATATTTATGAAAAAAAATAGATATCTTGAGAAAAACTGAAAAACTTGTAATTTTTTCTTACAACTTTATACAATATTAAAATAATAAATATTACTTAATTTGAATCAAGTTAATAGCATAATTAATACAATTTTAGTCTAATACGAGAGTTATATTGCTTACTAGAAAAAGATACTATCATTATATGTTGATTATAATTTTAATATTATTTTATGTATTTATCACAAACAATGTACAATATAATATAATAGAGTGCATAAAATACTATCATCAAACATAATAAAGCACACACAAACTTCAAGTGTTTTTAATACCGAAATGAGTTTTTAGCTAGTTGAAAAACATTATGCAGGTTTTGATCTTGATCTAAATAATATATCTATCAAGATATTACCCTTGAATTCTTCTACACATAATTGTTGATGTGCTACATATATGCTTCTTGATCTCTTCCTATTGTTAACCTATAGATTGGATATTGTTGATATCCAATTTGATGAGTAGTCTTGGTAGGGTTGTATTGACATCTCAACATTAATTTATAGTGGATGATACATGAGTATAATAAAGAAACTATCTTGGCTTTATACTTTTGAACTCGTCCCAGTTTGAGAACTATAAGGAATATTACATCCATGTGATTTGGTTAGTTTCTAAGCTCATGGAGTCAAAAGTCAAGGCAACATAATCCTCGTCAATTTGACTCATTTGAGTTATACCATATCTTCATGTGCTCCATAAAGATTAATAATTAGAATTAATTGACAAAAATAATAAAATAATAACACACATATCTACATGTAACATGGCATAAGGCTTTGCATAAGAGTTACGACTATTCATTTTAAAAGTAAAAATTATTTAAAGACTAAATAAGTTTTAAAAAATACATTTTTTTATTGTATTTAGGTTCACTAAATAAATTTCAACAAATACTTTTTGTTGTATTTATGTTCAAAATATTAGTCATGTTTTATTGAAAAATAATTAAAAAAAGTCCTACAAAATTGATTTACGTGCAAAAAAAAAGGCCTTTTTTGACATTTTGTGAAAATTTTTAAAAATATCCAAGATTTTCACTGATATTCACCAATAGTATAGATATTTGTAGATATTATGTATATTTTATAGACATCATGGAAGAAAAATCCTTCCCCTCATATTTATATCGAGATTTCAAAATATGGATATTGTCGTAGAAATATTGACAATATCGAAAATGTCTACAATATTGTCGATAATTTCATGACAATGTCTATATTTTGAAACCTCGATATAGATATGAGGGGAAGAATTTTTCTTCCAATATGGATGGAAGAATTTTTCTTCTGGGATATCCGTAAAATATCCATAATATTCATAAATATTAGTAATATCGATGAATATCTGTAAAAATTCAGGATATTTTTTTAAATCTTCATAAAATATCCAAAAAAGTTGAGAAAATTTTCTTTTTTCCCATATACTAATTTTGCTAGACTTTTTTTAATTATTTTTCAATAAAATGTGACTAATAATTTTGGAATCTAAAAACAATAAAAAAGCATTTATTAAGACTTATTTAGTCCTTAAATAATTTTTACTTTTAATATGAATAGTTTGTGACTCTTATATAAAGCCCTATGTCATGTTACATTTAAATGTGTGTACTATATTTTCTTTATTTTGTTTACTAGTTTCAGTTATTGTTCTTCATGGAACACATGAAGACATGGTATAATTCAAAGAAGTCAAACTGACGAGGATTCTATTACCTTCACTTTTAACTCATAAACTTAGGAACTAAACAAAGTTTTTATAGATATAATATTTCTTATAGTTCTCAAAACTTGGGCCATCGATACCAACAATATACAATTTATGTGTTAACAGTAGAAAGAGATCAATAAACATACACGTGACACATTAACAATTACTTCTAGTACTATTCGAGAGTAATATCCTAATATATGCATTATTTAGATCAATATTAGAACATGCATAATGTTTTTCAACCAGCTAGAAACTTCTTTAGTATTGAAGATACTTGAAGTTTGTGTATACTTTATTATATATGTCGATAATTTTTTGTGCATTCTATTATATTATTGTACTTTTTTTATAATGAGTATGTAAAATAATATTAAAATCATAATAAATATATAATGATGGTATCCTTTTATAGCAAGTAATACAACTCTCATATTAGACCAAAATCATATTATTTATTTATTAACTTAGTTCTAATTAATCAATATTGATTTTTTTAGTATTGTGTGAATTTGTAAGAAAAAAAACACAAGTTTTTATTAAGATATCTATTTTTTCCCAAATATCTGTCAACATCGACAATAACTATGACATTATTAATAAATTAAAACCTCGACAATCTTGGCAACATCAACATTTTCGTCCTTGCTTAGTGTAAAATGACAAAATATCTAAAAATTTTACTAAAATTTCTGCAGAAATATCGGTAGAAAATTGACAAAATATTCAAACTTTATATGTAATTTTTTGAATCAATTTGAAATATAAAATTCAAGTTATTTTTTTATTCCTTTTTTAATATAGTCTTTTATAAATTTACTTTGTATGCTATAAATCTAATTTTTAATTTATTTCTTGCTTTGGGACATGTGATTTATAGGGTGTTTGGAAAGGTGGTGGGAACCACTTTTACTGTAGCATGTGAGAGTTTTATACTGTAACATATTTTTTTATTGTTACTGTAGCATGTGAGAGCTTTATACTGTTTATAACTGAGATTGTGGTGGGAACTGAGTGGTTCCCACCACTGCCAAACACCCCCTTAAAATATCAACTTCAATCTTTCAATCATTAATAATCACAATAGACCTCTAATTTCTTTGTAACTATTCAAACTTTATATTTTGGTATTGCTGTTATTTAAACCACAAAGGTATGCAAATAGCTTTAAACCATCTAAAAGCTTTTTTTAGTATTGATATTTTCTTCTCTTGTATGAAACTATAGATATAAAATACTTATATTAGTTGACTTTTAACTAACTTTCTTAATTTGAGATCGTATGCTTATCATTTATCATATTACGATAAGCTTCTTACTATTCATAATTTTATATTTATCACATACTTAATAATTTGGTTGAAAATTTTATCTAAATTATACATTATTAACAATTTTAAAATTCTTAAAGTCCCATTTAAAACTAAAAATAGTTTAAAATGACTTTTCATATTTTATATCAATTTTCACCTATATTTATATTTTAATAAAATTTAAGTGCCTGATATTTTCATTCTTAGTCCATTTATGGTGTTGCCTAATGGTAGAATATTCTCATTAAAAAACCCAAAAAAAAGAATATTCTCCGGCAAAAAAGGTGCGGTAATACAGTACGGCAGTACTGAGCAAGTACACTGTTCCTTAGAGCCTACTTTTGGCTGTAGTTGTTTACACGTGGATCACCACTGTTGCATGGGATCTTCGGCCGTTTTTGAGTCAGCGCCAGAAAATTGAAGGCCAGGGGCCAAGTAAAAGATATTTCTCGAGTGTTGTGCAAGATTTTTTTCTCTTACTCAATTAATAAAATAAATCTGAAATTTACGTCTACTACAAAATTTATCAATTTTTTATTACGTTGATAAATTAAAGAATTTATCATGAAAAATAACTAGCCACTCGACTTCATATTGTTTGTTAATTAATCTATGTTAGTTTATGATTAAATTCCTTTTTTTAACTAGATTAGATTTTACTTCAGATAGGGAAAGAAGCATAACCTTTAATTATTTTTTTATGCAAACTAACTTCATAAAATAAATTAGTTTTATTTTGAAAGAAAAACAAATGATATTATTGTGTATCTTGTGTATATATGTAGATATAAGAGCAAAACTTATTATAAGACATGTAATATAACTTTAACGATAGGTTCTATTATTTTAATCGTTGGATTAAGTTTTCAACTATTTAATTTTTAATTAAAAACAATTCTATGTTATGAGCTATAAATATTTAACATGCACAATAATAATCAGATAGTTAAAAAAATTAATATAATTGTTAAAATAACAAGACCTACTGGTTAAATGTTTGTTATACCATAAAAAAATGTGTGCAAAGAAACTTGCACTAGCATAATATTTCTACCGAAAACATACAAAAAAAAGTGCACATATATGGTTGTGGGCTTTTCCAATTATATATTTTCCATATGAGGAAAAACAAATGCGTACATAAATTAATTTTGAGGTTTATTGAGCTAGAGTCTAAAAAATGGTTGTGGGCTTTTCCAATTATATCTTTTTCATATAAGGAAAAACAAATGCGTATGTAAATTAATTTGTGGTTTATTGGGCTAGAATCTCAAAACTTGTGTTCCTAAATATCGGAAGAAGAGAAGATATTTGATCAAAATATGGTTTTGATAAATGGACCATTGGGGCATAAGACGCATGTGAGACATCCATAAGTATTAATTTTATTAAAAGATATTGATACATATCTTTTGAACCAATCATGAAAATAGCAATCACCTACGTAATTTACAATATATCAAACCAGAGCACGTGGTCAAACTTGAACTGAAGCTTTTTATGTCACCTAAAAGAAAAGAATTGAAACTTTATGTTGATTTTCCAAAAGGAAAAAAAAAAAAGAGAGTAAAAAACGGAGAAAGATAAATTTTTCTTTTCGTCAGATATAATTATGTAAAAAAAAATTCTAAAGCATCAAATTTATATTATATTTATTTATTTTTGGTGAGACATAATTATATAAAGAATTTAAATCATTAAATTTAAATTATATTTTATAAAACTATCTTTTATTTAATTTTAATTTAAACTTGTAGTTTAAAACTATATCCTATCATCATACTAGATTTTTTTCCCATACTTGACATATAGTTTAATGGTAATTATTCTAATAGCATAAAATTTAGAGTGCTAATTTCTCACGTCAAATTTTAAAAATAAAAAATAGATTTTTATGATCTGTATAAAAAATCATATCTAAGGTACTTTTGATCATATCTAACAATAAAAAACAAAAATCATTTAACAAGTGTTTAATTATAAAAATATACTTTATAACTGTTAATTTTATAAATAAAAATAATTTTAACAAAATTTAACGGTAAAAAAACACAACCATAAATAAACCGTAGGATCCCTCATGTTGAAACGGCAGTTTTGCTTTTTAGTTAGAGAAAGCCCAACACAGAACACAGGTTGTCCAACTGTCTACAGTCTTTCAGCCTCAATGTACTCTCCCTCACTAATTTGACTTTCTCTGCTTTTATTATTTCCCCACCTCTCTCTCTGTTTTATTTATTTATTTATTTTTGGGTCTTCCTTCTTAGAGCTTTGCTCTTCTTCTCACATGGCGGCGGCTATAAACATTCCGACGAGAATGTCGCTCCTCAAGGCCGAGAGGACGACCTCGGAGTCTCTCGCGTCCTCCAAGAGCCTCACTGATTTTCTCGCCTTCCAAACAAGACCCACCAGGAGTAATTTTTCTCAGGAAAACGGTTTCACTGTCAGATCCATGGCGATCGCCGGGGAGCGACAGAAAGGCCAGCTCAACTCTTCCAATGGCCTCGTCGGGAGCACTGTAAGCTTTTTTCTTTTTTTTTTTTTGTAATTTTTTTATTGATGTTGATTTTGGAAGGGAAATTTCTGCTGCTTAATTTGGTGGATTTTTTATTGTTTGATTTGCTGGCATTTTTAGGTGTCTTGAAGTTATCGCAACTTGGAACGATAGAAAATCTTTAATCAATCACTGATAACAAATCATTGATTATCATGTTTTTGTATTAAAGTTATTGACTTGTTGAAAATCCAGTTTTGAATTCAGTGGCTGTATATATATTTGATGGTAAAATTTATAAAGGTTCAATCTTTTGCTTGCTTCTTACAGTTTTGAAAAATTCCGTTTGTTTTATCTAGTCCCATTATTTTTTCCGGGTTTCTTGTGAGTTAATATTTCTTGGTTTGTTAGTGTTTGAAATATATTTCCTCTATATGGTCATCGAAAATTTCAAAGGGTAGAGTAAATGAAGAGGATATGCATTTTGTTGTGTTACTTCTTCCTTTCTTAGGGTTTTTTTAAGTGTTACTTATAGAGAGATAGAGGGGCTTTTTTTTTGGAAGAAAATAATTTTTTGAGGTGCGAGTAATATGAAATTAATTTTGATATTGACCCCGATAATAAAATGCCTCTTTATTAAAGAGATTCTAGTAGTCAGATCTTTCAGTGGAGAAACTTCGCTTTCAAGTGAGTGAGGCTATGATTGTATCTGTCGATCTTTTCATTTTCAACAGGGTCTTTATTATTATTATCATTATTATTATTATTATTTTTCAGGAGCAACTGAACTCTTCTTTTGAGCGCCAGTCTAGTGATTATGGTCTAGGCCAGGTGAGGGTAACTTCTAATTGTCGGAGAAAAACTAAAATAGTATGCACAATTGGTCCATCTACGAGTACTCGTGAGATGATATGGAAGTTGGCAGAAGCTGGCATGAATGTGGCCCGTTTAAATATGTCGCATGGGGACCACACATCACACCAGAAAACCATTGACCTTGTTAAAGAATACAACTCTCAGTTTGACGACAAGGTCGTGGCCATAATGTTGGACACCAAGGTTTGTTGATTTCCTTGCTCTTTCATTTTTATCAGCCTCTATCTCCATTAGTTTTGTTCAGAAATCAGAAGCATGGGAACATAGTCCATTAACAATGCTGCATTAGCGTTTAAGGTGCATCGGCATGATACAGATCAAAATTGAGAAAGCATTCACACGTCATAACTGTTCTAGTTCTAGAATAATATTGTTTTGTGATATCCCTAAATTTTGTTTATGCCGAATTGAATCCTCGCCTCTGGTGTGAAGTCTGACTTAAGACTATTTCTCAATACTCGTTTGTACTTCATGGATTAACACTTAAAAACGGACGAATTTGATTTAAAGGATGGTTGAACCCGGTTAGAATTACTTTCACCATTTGTTTTGCTTTTAATGGATATTAGTTACTCACTGCTGGCGATATTGAATACTCTAGCAACATCAAGTGTCACATCTTGATGCAGAGGGAAGCTAGAAAAGAGCCAAATCTACAGCCAAAGGACAAAACCTTAAAATAGGAGAGAATACAATTCTGTTTCGAATATGTCAACATTCAGCTCTACATTACGATAGGTGTAGCTAATAAGGGTATTCATAGCCCACCCATGATTACTAAGGTCATGTGACACAATAAACAAATAATAACAATGCAAATATAAAAACGACTATCATAACTAAATCTTCTTACATCACATCCTCTTTTCTTTCTATCAATGTATATATATATATATATATATTCTTTATTCTTGTGTAGTTACAACCAATACACGAGCTTTTCAATTTCTTCGTGCAGGGTCCTGAGGTTAGAAGTGGAGATGTACCTCAACCAATATTGCTTAAGGAGGGACAAGAATTCAATTTCACAAGTCAAAAGAGGAGTCAGCACGGAAGACACTGTTAGTGTAAATTATGACGACTTTGTGAATGATGTGGAGGTTGGAGACATACTACTGGTTGATGGTAAACAGTTGGTCCATGAATTATTTTACATATGATTTTCTATCTTGCAATTATTCCACTTGTCAAGCAAAAGAGGTAGAAGTTATTCTTTGACTGCAACTGCTATACTTTTCTTCGAATAGTTGACTTACGTCAAAATTTAGTGATATGTAAATATCTAAATATGCTAATTTTTCAGCTAGTTAACCTTACTGCTCTATATTTGATCGAGTTACCACAACCTGGAAAATACCTAATATTTTTACCTTTAATCTCTGAACTTTGATTTATATAGATAAAAATGCTGGAATATTCTAAATGGTTTCACAAATTTGATGAATCTTTTATTTCTTTATGTGCTAGGTGGAATGATGTCTTTGGAAGTTAAGTCAAAGACAAGTGATTTAGTCAAATGTGTAGTAGTTGATGGTGGGGAACTAAAATCAAGGCGCCATTTAAATGTGCGTGGCAAGAGTGCAAATCTACCTTCAATAACAGGTAACACAAGATGCTGATGGTGCTGATATAAGGTTTAGTTTTTCATCTACTTTATTTTTGCATATCGACAGAGGTGTAAAAACTCAGTACATGATCTTCTGTATCTGTCTTTTGTACAGATAAAGACTGGGAGGATATCAAGTTTGGAGTGGACAACCAAGTTGATTTCTATGCTGTCTCTTTTGTGAAAGATGCTAGAGTGGTTCATGAGCTGAAAGATTATCTTAAAAGTGAGTTTTTTATTTATGTATTTATTTATTATTTTTTTAACGATGATCTCTTTATTCAATAATATTCATTTTACTTTGTTTACTTGTTTAGAACTAAATTATTGCAAATCTCTTTTGCAGGTTGCAATGGAGATATTCATGTGATTGTAAAAATTGAAAGCGCAGACTCTATCCCGAATCTTCAGTCAATAGTTTCAGCATCCGATGGGGTTAGTTTTTAGTGTTTTATGGGGCACTTAATTAGTTGTTTAATACATCTTTAGTCTTAGAAGTTAACGTGGAGAGATTAGCATATATCCTTCCTGCAGTTACCTTCTTCTAATCCTTTTGCCCCTTATTTGAAAGCTGTAATTGTTAGAAAGGGTGATGTTACACTTTACAAGTCAATGTTTATACCATCTCTCTCCCTCTCATTGCAACCAAAGGGGAAAAAACACACACACACACATTATAAGAGGAAAAGAATTGACCAGAGGTTCAGTTATCCAAAGAATTAAGAGTTCGTGCCTTTTATATATTAAATTAACTGTAACCTCAGTGTCCTATATTGTCTAGTTTACTCTTTTTTTATTTGCAAACATGAATTAATTTTCTTCCTTTGTAGGCCATGGTGGCTCGTGGGGACCTTGGAGCTGAACTTCCAATTGAGGATGTTCCTCTGTTGCAGGTAATCTTCTAATTTTAGGAGCGCATTTTTTTTCTGTCCTCTCTTGGTCACTTAATTTACTACGCAGGATTTTGCTGTAGGCAAACTTCCTGAAATGTGTAATTAGGGAATCTAAATATTTTAAACAACAAGCAAATGTGGTTCTGATAAAAATGGTTATCTGTTCCGTGGTTCCTATATAACAGCAGTGGAAGTTGGATTTTGACTTGATCTGATATCCTTGTGGTTTACAACATATAGAGGATAAAGTTCATGTTTTCCCATTATCACCTTAAATCTCCTTAGGATGCTGAAGTTCGAACCTAGAACCTTTAATTTCTGATATTATGTCATGAACGGAATTCTGTTGTTATAATTATACAGGAGGAAATCATTAGAAGATGTCATAGCATGCAGAAACCAGTTATTGTAGCAACAAACATGCTGGAGAGCATGATTGACCATCCTACACCAACAAGGGCTGAAGTATCTGACATCGCAATCGCAGTACGAGAAGGCGCTGATGCAGTCATGCTTTCAGGAGAAACTGCCCATGGAAAGTAAGTTCAAATTTGGCCTGTGAGACTTCTTTATTCATTTCAACTTTATACTTCACTAGCAATTCTACATACATTTTCATTTTTTGAAGTGATGTGGTTATCTTTCAATTTGAGTTATTTTGTGATTGTCATTATTTATTTATTTTATTTTTTTATTATATGATGAAGATATCCATTGAAAGCCGTCAAAGTAATGCATACTGTGGCATTGAGGACTGAGTCAAGCCTACCTGTTAGCACTGCTCCTCCAGATGAGTTGGGTGCATACAAGGTATGCACAAATCAATCTGTCCATCAATTCCATATATTTTAATTAGGGAAAAAACCCGTAAAATATCACTACTGGTGTTCGGCATTGGCGCATGACATGTCTTTGGGCATCATGCTTCCACGTGGGCATCGACACAATACCGTGTGATGGCAGCATGCGTTTGTGAATATATGTGGTGCTGGGAAAATTTTTCTCGAGGAGCATTCTGGTCTATGTTCAAGCCTTCTGATTCGCTTGTTTATGGCACTTCCACAGAGCCACATGGGAGAAATGTTTGCATTCCACTCAACAACAATGGCGAACACTCTTATTACTCCAATTATTGTTTTCACAAGAACAGGATCCATGGCCGTACTTTTAAGCCATTATCGACCATCCTCAACAATCTTTGCCTTCACAAATAAGTAAGTCTACTCTGACAAATTGACATTGTATTCATTCAAAGATATCAACTTGTCTTCAACTTGGACTGTGTCATTGATCCCGATGGCTGTCGTGACATGGAATTTTACCTTTCAATGTTTTACAAAATAACATTTCTTTGCATTTCTTGTGGCTATGGTAAGCCTAGAAGCGTGAAGAAAATGTTAGGCAGAATAGAATGCGTATTGATGCATAGTAAGATAATTTAATTGAAGTTCCATTTGAAGAACTGGTTTTTTGACAAGTTACCACACTTGGGAGTCCTTTTCTGGTTAATAAGAAGTGTATGTTTTTATATAGAGATGTTACGAGGCAAGCTACGTGAATGCCTTATATTGGCCTCATATAGTTAATTACATGTACCTTTTATTGCATTCTGAGGAAAGGATGTTCTCTAAATTCAAGGGATGGCGGATTGTTTTATTAGGATGTCGGAAGTTTGAGATGTCAATATGTGCATGGATGAGGACGAAAAAATATAGAGATTGGTGCTACATTGATTAAAAACTAATCAAGCAACACCGATTCCATATTTAGAGGATTAACGCTCACAATTCTCATTGTTGCGTTTTGATTTGTTTTGTTGTGCAAGTGATGCAAGATTATTTTATCTGACAAGATGGTTTAATGGTTATTCAGAGAAAGGATTAAGCAAAGGCTGGTGCTATGTCATGGTGTCCTTCCAATAGATATGGAGTTCTCAAATGACGCAGAGGAGACATTCTCAAGAGCACTCAAGCTTTTGCTGGTTAGGGATTTCTCTAAAATCTATATTTACTCTTTTTTTTTTTTAAAAAAAACAAAATTATTTATTTACGTCTTTATCTTATTTTGTTACATCTTTACGAATTCCAGGATAGGGGTCATCTAAAAGAAGGAGAATACGTTACCCTTGTCCAAAGCGGTGCACAACCAATTTGGCGTCAAGAATCTACTCATCATATTCAAGTGCGCAAGGTCCAGAGTTGATTTTTGCACTTGTGAAGAGTTTTCCTTTCTTTTTCCTTAAAAGAAAATATGTCTTTTTTGCTAGCTACTTTGTTTCATATTTTTGGGTTGTAACACAAGGATCTTTGTGATTTTTGTTTGCCAAGTTTGACCAATGAACTTACTCTGATGATGTTGAAAACCTCTTGATCTCCTGGGTATTTAGTGGAAGCTTTCTAATTTATAGAGAGATTATTTTTTCATTAAGATATAGATGTCTCAAATTTGTGCTATAAAAAATTCTTATTTTTCCCTTCTTTTTTGATTTGCTAATTTGTATGATCTCCACAATTCTGAAATAATTTCTAGTCAACACGGCATGATGTTTGAATTGAATTGGCTTGTTATGGCATTGAACATATTCTTACAAGGTATGGCATCACATGACATGCATCTGGTGGCAACATATGGCATGCCATGACGCTCCACTTAGAAGGCCTGTCATTTTGTGCAACGTTCGAGATCGCATGTATGTTTGGTAGCGGGCAGAGGCAAGGAGACATACTGGCTAAGGTTGGCTTGGTGTCTAAGCATGTAATTTAAAGGTTAACTAGATCCATCTGTAAAAATGTTTCCTATAACCGAGGGATTTCCTTATTTTGCAGGTGGTCAAAATTTTATAGTTAGGAGTCCTTGTGATGGTGATAATGACATTGTTTAATTTAATTTAATCAGGATTTTTTTTTTAATTTTTGGAATAGGGTTAGTTAGTTATCATTTTATGCTGTTTCCTTATTTTATTTTCGCTTAGGTGCCTAGTTTGTTATTTAGTTTGCCCACAAATGTGGTAGTTTGTAATTTCAATTCAGAGACTTGGTTGACAATGACATGGTTGGTGAGTGAATATTGGACTTCTGGTTTTCTTACTCTTGCGTTCTTGTTTTCACCAGAATAATTTCTTAGCTATCTCTTGGTCTCTTTAATCTGTAGGGATCTGTATCTCTATCTCTATTTCATTTCTTCTCTCTTGGTTCTATATATCGTCTTCATTTTGCAATGTTCACTTCTTTTTCTATTCTTATGTTGGTGGTCCAAATCATAATGTCTATTCTACATCCTGCACTAGTTTTGTAGCCGTTCAGGATTTGGCATGTAAAAATTGGAACTAGATAGTGAAATTTCAGACATTTTAGGTCCACTATAATGGTTTCTCAATTAGTCTTTCTTTGTTCAAAATCGAGAATCAAACCAAATTCTTATGTTGGGGGTCCAAATCATAATAACTGTTCTACATCCTGTACTGGTTTTGTAGCTGTTCAGGATTTGGCATGTAAAGATTGGAACGAGTTAGTGAAATTTCAGATCTTTTAGTTCCACTATAATGGTTTCTCAATTAGTCTTGCTCTGTTCAAAATAAAGAATCAAACCATATTCTTATGTTGGTGGTCCAAATCATAACATCTATTCTACATCCCGTACTGGTTTTGTAGCTGTTCAGGATTTGGCATGCAAAAATTGGAACGAGATAGTGAAATTTCAGATATTGTAGTTCCACTATAATGGTTTCTCAATTAGTCTTTGTTTGTTCAAAACCAAGAATCAAGCCATTCTAGAAGAGTGTTAGCTTATTGTGATTTTAGCTAGGATGGTATCTGTCCAAAACATTATTGAGATTGATTTATATAACAAGCAGAAGAATAAGCTTCAGGGAAGGGTTACTTTCTAGTAACGTTGGAACAAAATAATTCTCATACAGAAATGTGAGCACCAGAAGCACATGTTAATCCTATGGCAAGCTGAAGGTACAAATGAGAATTGGGTAGCAAGATGAATACCTGAACCAAAAGCTATCCATCTCTTCAAACACACTAACAAGCTCAACCCAGCTCACTGTGAACAAAAAATCTGATTTTTGTGTCAGGTGATATGTTGAAACAGAGAAATGGGTACAAAGAGAAGTTGATTGCAAAAGGGGGTGTTTCTCTCATCTTTTTTCCCCCAACTATTTTTCTTCAAACACCGAACTCTCTTGCATCATATGTTTGTGCCCACCCCGTTTCTCTTATTTAAGTAGTAGGTTATTTTGCTAGCATAGGCATTAACATGTCTTGGTCTTGTCTGGCTTTACCTCCTGATCAGGGTTTGTTGTTCTCGGGCTCACTCTCTTCGTCTTCCCCGTCGTCGTTCTCTCCACATTTTCCTTCCAACTTGATACACTTGTACCACTTGGCGCAGGCAATGTAGACAAACAAGTCTATTGATGTCAAGGCTGCTAGGAGGAAGTAGAACCTGTCTAGGTGACCTCTGTTGAGATTTCCAGGGATCCATCCCGGCATGTGATCCTCCGTCGATATCTTCATAACCATGCTCACTAGCAAACTGCTGACATAGTTGCCTAGAGAGATAGATGTCATGCACAGGGCGCTTCCAAAGCTCTTCAATCTGTCTGGCGTCTGCGCGTTGAAGAACTCAAGCTGCCCTACGTACATGAACACTTCGGAAGCTCCTATGAATGCGTACTGAGGGACCTGCCAAAAGATGCTCAAGGAGCTAGACCCTTCACAGCTCGTACAGTCCTTTCTGGCATACTTGAGCCTGTAGCACTCAACAATCCCTGCTGAAACCATTGCCATCACTGCTATGACAAGGCCGACTCCCATTCTTTGCAGCTCTGTAAGACCTTTAGGACTTGTTTTCCTTAGCCTTCCCACAAGTGGGTCGAGAATTTGACGGTTGATGAAGATGAAGACTGCCACGCTGAGGATGTCAAAGCTGGACATGCTTGCTGGTGGGATTCGGAAGTTGGAAACAGTAGTTTTCATGGCTGCACCTTGCTCCACAAAGAGAGAAGCCATTTGGGTGAAGACCACAGAGTAGATAATGGTGCAGAGCCAGATTGGGAGTAGTCTCAGAATGCATTTAACCTCTTCGACTTGTGAAACGGGGCAGAGACGCCACGGATTACGGTGGCCCTGCTGCTGAACTTCCATTTCTCTGGATGAGATGTAGGCTGCCCTATCCAAGAACCTAACATTGACACAAATATAAATTTGGAATGTTACATGATAGTTATAGCAATTGTATGGATTTAGTGGTTTGCTAGCCAAGTTAGTCTAAAATTTTAAAAGTTTGTCCCATTTTTGTAGCTTAGTGAGATAAAAATTTAGCATATAATGCAATGTCAACCAAAATCTACAAAATGAGATAGAATTGAGTTTGGACGAGTTCTATGCTTACTTGAAACCATGAGTGTGGAGAATCTTCCTGCTACCGTTCATGGATGATTCCTTCCCATCTTCCTCGTACAAGTCATCCCCACTCGGCGGCATCTCCACTCTCCACTTCTTTGTCGCTGCAGCGATGACTTGGCAAAACCTTGGGAGGGGGTTGCCACTCGGCTTGAAGTGACGATACCTAAGAGTTGCAACAAGGAACAGGACTAATGCTGCAAATGCACTACTTGCAGACGCCCAGAACCCAAGTGCCCACATCCCTTCATCCTCAAAGTAGCCCAAAATGGTGTTGGAGAAGAGGGAACCAAGGTTCAAAGCCAGGTAGAAGTAGCTGAAAAACGCCACCTTTGACTGCCCTTCCTTTAGGTTCTCTTCGTCAAACTGATCAGCCCCGAATGTACAGATGTTAGGCTGATACCCTCCATATCCTAGGGCAACCAGATAGATTGCTAGGTAAAATAGTGCCATATCCAAGTTTGAATGTTTCCCACATTTGGTTTCTTGGTCTCCACAGCCTTTAGGTGTAAGCAAGAAGAGATTTGTTGATAGCGAAAGGGTTACAAGGCCCTACAAAAGAAATGCACATCAAGTATTGCAAAGGTGCATAATTAGAATTCGAGTGAGCTCAATCTCAAAATATATATACTTACTACAACAAAGATCGCCTGAAAGACTGCGCAAGTTTTGAATCTTCCCCAGTAGGAGTCACTGAGGAAAGCGCCAAACAAAGAGAAAATGTAGACGGTTCCAGTCCATTTGCTCACGTTGTTAGCGGCGCTGGCATTGTTTTGCTTCAATACCCTTGTCAGGAACAACACTAGATTCACGCCGACACCAAAGAATGCTAGCGTAACCAGGCCTTGGTTCACTGTTTGTTTCATCAATAGGGAAAGTGAAAATGTTTTCTTTCATAAGCATGATGATTTAGAGCAAATGACTGTTGAAAAGAATATAACCCATAACAATATTGGTAACATTTAATCCTATGTAATTTTCAATTTGTAATTCATAAATAAGAGGTTAAAAAGTTTCATTTAGGTTTTCAAAAGCTCTTTTTCCATAAGTTACAAGGTGTCATTTGTTCCAAAAGAGCTTATAAAAGTCAAAAGCTTATTGAGTGTGTCCATCCAAATTTCATATTAAATAGAGCAAAATCAAATCTTTTAATCCAATCCAAACAGGCCCTAAATTGGCGAACCCGAGTGGCTGTTTGGATTAGTTAAATTCTATTTTCTATTCTTGAAAAGTTTGGGTTAAAAATGTCCTAGCAAGTGAAATAAGTTAGTAGTAGCTGTGTGATCTCTAGGATCTTAAAAACCGTTTCAAAGTTGCTTCTAAGAACCACAAACATTTTAGTTACCAAAATCTTGAACAAAAGAAAGAAAAAGTTTTGTCAAACCCTACTCAAGAAGAATAAGTTATAAGATCATGACTATTGTTTATCCCATGAAGAAAAATATCTCATGCTACTATTATTATAGGTTACATGATCTTAGCATGTGATTTTGCCATGTTATATTTCAAATTAACGGTTTCAACAGTTTCATTGTATATTAACAAACTTTACCAAAGAGGTGTTCAAAGGCATCTACAATTCTAATAGTGGAAAAAGAGCACCAAAAAACTATGCTGCTTTTGTAATAGTATCACTACAATCTGCAGAACATTATAATATTGTTGTGACCTATAGAACAATTTGGGGCACATGAGGACCTTTAACTAATTCTTTCACTATCAAAGTGAAAAGGCTGTCCTTAGTTTTTATATCTAATTTTTAGGTGTCACGTTTGATGGGCATGACTCCTAAGTGAGAAGAAGGTTCTTGCATGCCTTTGTGTTTTGCTTATTAGTTTATTCATTTCTTTTTTTTTAAGTAAAAAAATGGTACGAAATGTTTGGCCTTCTAGAGAGAGACAAGGACCGATGTTCTTGCCTATAACCATGGGCATGACTAGATTGTCTTTTCCTCCCCCCTTAGACAAATAGAAAAAAGTTTGGGTGTGACTAAGTTATTTGCATTTTAGGTCAAGCTTTTTAATATTATAATATGATGATGACCATTGGCCAATTAACTTAAACACAATACGACAGCAAAAAATTCTGGACACCATAATCTCCAGCCTAAAACAACTTTATATATATCGTAAAGAAAAACTCGCACACAACAAAGAAGCAACTTTTTATTCATGAAAAGAAAAGAATAATCAAACTTTTTTTTTTGTTCTAAGATGCTTTTATTGTTTTCTCCAATAATATTTTTAGTTTCTTTACTTTTTGATATCATGCATACGTATTTACATGTATAAACTTTTTATATATGTGTATAAGGTTACATGTCACAACTCTTGTTCTTCACAATTAAAATATTATATTACCAAATAACGTAATTTTTTTAGTCCTAATCTCATATCAGGTAAAGATCATTTTCAAACTTCTAGCTAGTTTTTCTTTGAGGGGAAAATTTCTAGTTACTTGGGAAAACTATTGATTTCATTAATCATGGAACATTATGCTCTACATATTTCTGGTTCCATATCCATGTTAATATTGTTATCCCAATCAATTTCTGAAAAAAATACCATATAGTTTTCTGCGCATTAATAATTGGCCATTCAGCTATTTCCTAGACCAAAAGCAAGACCAACCTCAACTTGAGGATCAATTCTATTCACCATTATTCTCACTTGCATTATATCTAGTTATCAATCAAATCACATATTTTAATTAAAAAAATAGAAAAGAATTTTTTATAAAAAAATTATAAATATATATAAACTCTAAATTTTTAAAATCATCATGTTTTATATTAAACTTTCATTTTTTAATCTAATATAATTATAATATAATTTAACAGTTAAAATTAATTGTATTACGCCCGTAAATATATTTTTTATATCCTATTATAATTTTTTTTTAAAAAAATAAAAGTTTGGAGAAAAACCTTGAAAAAAAAAAAAGCAGACTCATGTAAAAAAAAAAAAAAAAAAAACAATAGACGCCACTTATTATTGATCATTCATTCTTCCAATTGTCTCCTTATGCATGCCACTTGGCAGAAGCCCACGTCATGCAAAATCAAGGAGTAGTGTTGCGTGTCTCGTACGTACAACATTCAATGCATGCTTTTCTTACCTCTCTCTCCCTCTCCACCCTAGTTCTCTTCTCATGTCGTTTAGCTTTGCTGCTGAGAGTAAGCTGTGACACTAAGATACCTGTTACCTACCAATTAAGCCTTTCTTCTCTCTCTCTCTCTCTCTCTCTCTTAAAAGTGGTAATTTTGGCCGGCGGTGAAGGTTACACACTTTAGATACACTGCTTAAACCCTGCGTTATATATATACACACAACACAGCTGCAAACAAGAATATATATACGCTTGGTTTGTTTTTTATTGCCAGGTGTTGGAAATTATCAGTTTATCTTGTCTTATTTTGCCATCTGTAGGTTTGAAAACCGGCAGCTCTTTACACAGCCCACCTTCTAACTACTTATCTAAAATTAAAAATAAAAAAAATGAAAACCCATTTGGATAAACTCTCTCTCTCAAAGAATAAAGCTTGTGAACGTTCCAAGAAGGAGAAGGAAAAGAAGAGAAAGAGAACCCAAAATCTGAATTTTGTCTTAATCGCTGCTATTTTCTTTAGCCCTGCATCTCTCTCTCTCTCTCTCTCTCTCTCTCTCGGAGCGGAAACAGAGGAGTTTTCTGCTTCTGAAAGTGACTTTCTTTTGTCCTTCCTATTACACGATCAGTTTCAAAGATTTTATTTCAGATTCTTTTCTAGCAATAAAGCTTACAGAAAACCATATGGAAAAAAAAAAGGGGTTGAGACTTGATCATGATCATCATATACATAAACAAAGAAAATCCTGATCAGTTTAAATTAAAACAAAGTTTAATGATTATAAAAAAAAGAAGAAGGTGTTTTTGTGGAGCTTACAGAGAATAATAGTCCCAGCAACCCATCCTCCAGATTTTGTTTTGATAGCAGGACGACCATGCCAATCAACTGTTCCATCAAGAGTGCATATTTCTCCTTGTTCATCTTTGAAGTTCCCCTGATTTTTTATTTTTATTTTTAAATTTTTGTCCAATGATATGGAATCAGTGATCAATATAAAAGATGTAACAATATTTGTTCATCAACATTAGGAAAAAAAAAAAAAATCTCACATAGATGGTATAATTTCCAATTGATCATCAAGCAATGCATATGTAAATATTCTTGTTTTCTTGACCCCAAGGAGGGCAAAAAATAGTACTAAATTGAAAAAGAAAAAAAAAAAAAGCATACATATATAATTAAGGAACAAAAGTTCTATTGCTTTGGCTTGGAGACCTTAAAGCATGATATATCATGAAAATGGTATGCTTTTGGAGAGAGAAAGAGAGAATTTTAAAGGGTGCCAACCATATATGTAGAGGGAGAGAGAGAGAGAGAGAGAGAGAGAGTTAGGACATGAGAGGTTGGCTCACCTCTTTGGACGTAGTTAAGCAATTAGCCATGGATGAGTGTTGAAGATGGAGAGATCAAATATTTGCAGAGGGAAATTTATATAAGTGGTTATTTGTTTGCCAAAAGGAAATAAGAGAGAAACTTGGGGAAAGAAAGGGAAGGGAAGCGGTGTATATATACAGGAAGGGAGGGTGGCATGGACGGCTGAGATTTGATGGGGGAATAGTGGGGACACCCACATGGCTAAATTATGACCCAAGTTTGTGCAATGTGCAATTTGCTTGGACTGAGAAAGAGATGGGGGAAGGAGTGGGGAGTTTATTTATTTATTTATTTTAATTTTTTTTCTGGATTTTTTTAATTTTTTTTTCTGGAATTTTGGATTATGTTTGTGAATCAGCATTGCCTGAAAACTTATGAAAGTGGGGCCCTGCTCTAATATCTGACTTGTCACTCATTGGGTAATCTTTTGATATGGACAGATTTGACAAAATCCCTTATTTGGAATTCTCAAGAGTATTGAGTCTTTGCGGCCAAAAATTGACTCCTAATTCTGGCTGTTGGTAACAATTTTCCTAGCTAACTTGCCAAAAACTAATAACGTCTACTGTTAATAACGAGGATAGATTTATAGCCTAGAAATAATTATGATAACAAAAGGTAACTAAGCTAGCTAACTAGTATCATAGCAACTTTATTAATTTCTCAAAAATATTTCTCACGCTTCACAATTTGATGATGATCAACCAAAATACTAAAAGAAAAAAAAAGGAATAAAAAATAACTGGGAATTGTCTTCGACATGAGAAAAAAGAGAAACAAATATTGTCAACTGTATTATCCAAGTAATCATATATTATTATGCAATAAAAAAACTACACTTGCATACTAATTTTCTGTTTTTTTTTTTCTATGGGAATTTTCTTTTTAATGCATAGATATGAATCCAAGCTTATTACATGATCATATACGACTAATGCAGCTCATGAGGTAACTTTCTCTCACACATAAATATACATATATACACATGCATATATATTAAAGACTTGTCTATTGTCTTTTCGGAATGACTACTCCCATATAATATATAGAAACAAAAATCGTTTACACAAATATAAATACATAAAACTTGTAACGGTCTTTTGAATGACCGTACTCCCTAAAACATATAGAAATAAAAAACATAATGAAAAATGTAAATGTAGCATTATAATTGGCTGCAGTCTATGATCTAGTGGTGTAAAGTTTGGATATATATGAAGGTGATTTATATATGGTAAAAACGAGTTATCTTATGGCATAATGAGATTACACTTGGTCTACACCTTGGATATATATGATTCTAAATGAGATCACACTTAGTCTGCGTTTCTTATTAAACAAACATATTCCATTAAATGAGATTACGTTTTAACTTTGCAGCTCAATTATTACAGAAGAGATAGGATTCCTAAATTATATATACGCTCCATTACTTAGTTGTGAAACATATGCAATCTTTCTACTCTGAATTTGGCCGAGGCATATAGAAAGATCTTTCTTTTAAGTGACTGTTTAATTCTGTACACAAATCCTTAACATGTATTCATACACTTTATGCCTCAAGTGGAAAAGACAAGACACTCTCCAACACATTCTCATATGCTCTCACTGTTTTTATTATTCACATAATTAAACGCGTGCACACTTTGTCTGGGATTATTCTATGCATAAGGTGTGACTTCCTAACCAAGAAAATTAATTAAACAAAAATTTAGAAACAATGCAAAAAGTGGTGCCAGAAATCATCATAAAAATTAGAGAAAACTACATAGAATGCTTTCTTATGGACATCCCTTATTAAAAATACTTTTTTCTTTTTAACATTTCAAAACTGTCCTTTTTTTAATTTTATTTTTTAAAATATTAATTACACATTTACTATTTCACCAATTATAATTCAATCTCAAAAATTAGAAACTATAATTCTCTCTCTATTCTCCCATGAGGGAGTAAGAATAGAGGATAATTTAGACTTCTAATAAATAATCAATTTTTAATAAAAGGACAGTTTAAAAAGTAGTGTGTTAGAGAGTATTTTTAATAAGTTGGGGTATTTGGGGGTATTTTTGTTTATTGTTCTAAAAATTATTTGAAACTTTTGATTTTTCCTCTTAAAAAACTGATAGCTATAATTCACTTTCCTCACCAAAATAAAAAAAGGTCACCAAAGTTTGTTCTATATTTATTCCTAGCGTTGTAGATCCATAATTATCACACATAACAAGCAAAGGAAGAATGAGAGAAATGTCAAAATTTTGAAACATTTTGAAGTATTTATTACATTTTGAAAATATTTATAATAAATAGTATATTTATGATGTTAATATATTTAATTTACCGTATAAATAAGAATTATTTACACTCTAACCAATGGGTAAATAATTTATTTATATCTTAAATCTATTTACAGTGTAATAAATCTTATTTACACTATAAATAAGTAAGTAAATAAATTATTAACACTATAAAATTGTTATTTATTATAATATTTTAAAAACATGCTATTTACTACTATTAGTTTTTTTAAAAAGTGACATTTACTATAATTTCTTAGTAAACTTCCTATAAGATGGAAAATGAGTGCGTGCCAGACTTTGTATCATTTGATATTATTTCTCTCCTTCCTAAAAAAAATAATTAGTATTCCAGAGAATTTTATTCCTTAACCATTTTTTTTCCTCAAAATTTTCCTGGCTATTAAAAGGTGGCAAGTCATACATCTCAAGAATTTCAGGAGAGAATCAGTGGAACAGAGGAGAAATGCAGTCAATTGCCACGCCATGATCTTACTTTGAGGAAGAAACATGTCCTGAACAGAATATAAGGATCTCTCAATAGTAAATCTCAATTGTGGGCCTCATTGTTACTAATAATACTGCCTTTTTCTATTGCCTGCGAAACATCAACAATAGTGCAGAGCACCAGTAGGATCAACTGTAGCATTTCTAGAAATTAATTTCATTATCCTATGTCTTTACTTTTTTATTATTTTTTTATGATCACAAAAAGTCTAACTAGTGGTTTTTTTTTTTTTTTCAAATTCAGTCCTAAAACAAGTCCATCTCTCTCTCTCTCTCTCTCTACACACACACACACACACACACACACATTTTTTGTGTTGGGCGTATTATATTTTGTTTCTGTAATTATAAGATAACCCTATATTTCCGTATTTATTTCAGCGTGATCTAATATTGTCCTTTTTCAACTCTTCACATTTGGTCAATTTTCCCATAAATACTTGAGCAGCGAAGAAAAAAACCAAGAAAATATGCTCACACACTTATCATGCTGTATTATATGAAAACTTCCATAGGTGACCATACACATATTATATTGGATACGAACTTGTTTATGTATTATGTGCATGTACTTTTATAGTTTTGTATTCATTATTCTTCATGAATACTATATATTTAAAACCTAACCTAGATATGTATATACAGAGGTAATCTCAGAAAATTGAGGTGTGATTGAAGTTGGAAATTGAAAAAAAAAAAAAATAGATTGATAATTATATCATCATTACGTTTGTAATTTTCAAGTTGGTATGTACAAAAGAAAAAAAACGGAATCTTTTGAATATAGAGATTATATAATTTGCATATGGGCCAAAAGGAAACCTGCACACTCTAGCAAAAATTTAAAGAAGAGAATGACAGAAAATTAAGGGGCATATATTTTCCAACTTTCTCAATTTTCAAAAATAAATTTTAGGGAAAAAATCTGAAGGAATACCGGGACAGATCATAAATATTATATGTGTACACTCTTTTCAAAGCTCTATAAGATTCTATATCTATTTATGCTCTTTATAAATTAACTTAAGAGTAACATAATTCTAAGAGAATGATGCAAAAGTAAAAAAGAAAAGGGGCATATGTTCTATTTTTTTCAACTGAATGATGTTATTCTATAAAATATAATTACAAAAACAAAGAAACAAAATGAAAAAGGAAAACATTTTTTTGGACGGTGATTAGCATCTTTTGCCTTTTATTCTTTTCCTTCGCCCTAATAGGAAGAATTTGGGATTCAAGATCTTTCAAACCAATAAGGTATTTGGTAGAGTGGTTAGAACCGTTGGTTTGAACTATTTTCACTGTAGCACGTCAGATCATTACATTGTAGCGATTTTTTTAATTGTTACTGTAGTATGTAAGAGCTTTATACTGTTTAAAACCGAAAAAGTGGTTCAAATTGTGGCCTAAACCGACATACCAAACACCCCATAAATGATTTTTTTTTTCGCTCATTATTCTCTTTATGAGGTTGAAGGCTAGTTTTGTTTCCTTCTCTCTCTAAAGAAAAAAAAAAAAATCGTGTAGGACAAATGCTGTTTGGCAATATTGTGTCTTGTTCAAGATGTGTTCTTGCAACTTATATCAAATTTTCATATGAAACTACTACTACTATTATTATTATTGTTGTTATTATTATTATTATTATTATTATTATTATTATTATTTAGGTCTACATCTCATGCCTTTGAAGGCATTCTATGCACTTTTTTTAGGACAATTTTTTTTTGTTAAGCCTTTTTTAAAACAAATTAATGTTCTCAATATATAGCTTGGCGGAATTGATGAGCACTTGCATTTCGAGCTGGCTAGAATTTTCCATTTTTGATAGAAACATAGATAAAACATAATGACCGCCTTAGAATTAATAGATAACTCCAAATACGATGCATATTTTGTCCACACACATTACTGTCTGATCAACTAGTTCAAATTGTAGCAAGTACTCATGATTCTTCATATTTTGGAATTTTCTTACTATTACTTTCTTCTTCTTCTTTTTTTTTTATAGAATTCTTTATGTTACTAACCCATTTCTTAAAAGTCGCACATATATGTGTGTGTGTGTGCGCATAACATAAATACCTACAGAAGATACTACAAAATATAATCATTATAGGTTTATGACGATATTTTTCTTCAAACTCTGATCATGATAAGTTTATAAGCACTCTCTATATATATGTTAATTAAAAATATGTGTGATTGTCATGAACATATTAATAAGATCTGATAATATCATGTTTTTTTATATGTTATGTTAATTGGCAAACAATGTGGAAGACTCCTATATTTGATACATTTCTCCCTCTAAAAGGTTGATGATCATCTATTCTTCCTTTTCCATTTTGTAATTTATTTCTCATTTTAGATTATATATATGTAATACACATATACATTAATTACTTACCCTTTTTTTCTACACAAAAATAGAGCACATGTTTAAATTAATTAAGATTATTAGCGTCAGCTTCCAACTGGGATTTTTTTCCCCTACACACTCATAGGAAAAATTACTCTCCTAAACACTTTAAAACATTGTATACTCAATGCACTTTATATTAGGATATATTTCTTGTATATTAATTTTGGACTTAGATCACGTGTGACATACATGAGACATGTATAAAGAACCTTATTTTGTTTTCTGTCTTTAATATACATTTGGTTTTCCGTATGTGGAAATAATATTAACAACGATTATGATAAAAAAAAAATGTGTGACTATCAAAAGGTCAGAATCGTTGATAACTGAAATTTTTAAAGTACATATACCAAAACTAAAAATAAAAAAATTTTAAAGAAAAGGAAATGAAAAGTGGGGACAAGGGAAAAAAGCGGTTCGTGATCACTGGCTCGCACTAATTAATCAGGTCATTAGAATCTTCTATGTACTTAAATTGAAGTATTTTAATTATTCTTTCAGCATATATTCATTATTGATGCAAGCAATAAAAATGAAGAAGAATTTGAATAGCCCTCTGTGTGTGTATGTGTTTTCCTGAAACAAATAAACAAAACAAAAGGTCCGCCCTTTTCTTCATCTTGTATTTTTGTTAATATTTTTTTGCGGTTCTAAATTAAAAGGACTCTTGTACTATTGTAATAATAATTTAGGATAATATTTATTTTTGTATAGTGTTTCATGCGTCCTCTACTTAATGATACATATATGTATTTTCTTTTCCACCAGGAAGTTTACCGGTTTCTATCAAGTCCCCTTTCCACCTTGTTTTTGGGAGAAAATGCTCTCGTGTATATATACCTGTCTATATATATATATATATATATCTACACACACTTATGTATACATACATACACACACACACAAAACAAAATTCTAACTTCGTTAAGTACCTTTTTTTAATGGACTTCGTCAAATACTTTGTGATAGTAATAAACCAATATTCTTTGGTATATATATGTTATTGTCTATATCGCCATACATGGTTTGGGATGAAACTACAAATATCTACGCGCATTACCCTAATAATGCAGAAGGGGAAAAAAAAAAAGAAGCCTGTTACGATCCTTTCTTATATGTGTTTCACAATTAGATTTAACTGTTTTTATCTATCCGCAATTCAACTAGATATGATTTTAGAAACAGTCTAGACATATGTTTCAACCCGACTTGACTTTATCTTAAGGTATAGAGTTTAACTCCCAAATTAAGAAAAACAAATAATTCCAAGCTAGTTAAATGATTTAATTGAATACACAAGGAGTCATATAGAATAAAGACACATGATCATATATAACTTTTTTTGACTTCATTCCAATTTTTTTTTCTTTGTTCAGAAAAAAGAAACTACAAATCAACTTGCTAAATATTAGACCTTAGCAAAAAGAACCAACTTATCAAATAATAGCACATATAATGGTTTCTTAAATCACAAAAACTTTATCCAAAGTCACATAGGTTTTTGTAATAGATATTTTTGGACCCTGCAACAACTTAGTTGAATGTGAAGGTCTCCAAGTCTACATGAAACTTATAATGACAAACAAGAAAAGCTGCTTTTTCACATCCATACATGCATGTTTCCACAATTTGATTGTTTTCTCTAACTCATTAAACATCTCATTAAGTCTTAGTCAAATACCATTTAAATGCAAAGATCACCAAAAGGAATGATATACAACTGTTAAGCATGACCTAACATATATATATAAATATATATATATGTCTTTCTCCAAGAAAGCATAAATTAAAAAAAGAAAATAAAAGGGAAAAAGGTAGAGCAAAAGACAAAATTCACTAACTTAAATTTGTGGGATATTACTGGCATTGACATATGTATGGAGGGTATAACATGAAGACCGCAAATGTCAATTCTAGTCTGACTATGGGATAGTTATTTTATTTTTTAAACTACACCATGGGGTGCCAAATGTTTTCTTTAACCATATTTGGTGCTTTAAAATATAAATCAAACTGATTAATTTTAATATATATATATATATATATATAGAGAGAGAGAGAGAGAGAGAGAGAGGGGCAAATTTTGTTGGTGGGTAAGACTTACCATGCGTATTGAGAAATTATATATATATATATATCCACAACAATGGTACGGTTCATTGCCAAATACCTAATTTATGAGCTTGAAATGCAATTGCACGTATTTTCTCAAATGCACTGACTTATCAATTACAGCAACTCAACATTAAAATCTCGTTGATTTTATTGGTTTCTTACGTAAGCATACTCCACAAATGTTTGCATTTTTCATGGCTAAAAGTTGCCTTCGTTTTTTTTTTTTACAAAGAAAAGAAAAGAAATAATTAATAAGTTAAAAGGGAGGAAATATTGGCTTATCATCTGCAGCCATGTCCATGTCCACAGAGAACAAAACGTTATTGTTTATAATTTATTGAACCTAAATTATTATATGCTTACGAGTCAGATCCCACTCGTTACTGAAAAAACGTCAGCATGTCGTTTGCAAATTCGATTTGATGTGGACTTGCAACTCTCTCTCTCCTACATGAAGGTATAGCATTCTACTACGAATTCAAAAAAGTAAGCAAAGAAAATATGTATTTTTATCTTAGTAGGAGGAACTACGATTTTAAGCTTTTAGCTATAAAATATATCATGATTAAAAGTAATTACGTGTCAGTAATTTTTGATATAAACATTCATAAATTAAAACATTAAAAAATTAGCCCAACGATTAAAATGGAATACCGCATGCCCTTATAAATTGCAAAAAATCTAATAGCAATCAAACAATAATTTAGAAATTATCACTAACATACTATTACTTTTGTTGGGGTGAAAATCTGCACGAGACTCCCACACAATTTTTACTCGTTTGATTAGTGTCCATAATCTTATTTGAAACTCCAAAACTACAGGAATAGGGGGTTTTGTAAGGAAAACTCCTAGACACGCAAGTCAGAAATTTATCGAAGAAAATTCAAAAAGCAAAGAGACTATGGTGTTTAGTATTTTCAGTTTTGATTAAAACTTTTAATTGCAACAGTATAAAATTTTTATACGTTATAGTTTTTTTAACCAAAATAGTTTGAACCAATGCCTCCTAAGCTCCCCATAAGTGTAAATATTGAACTTTCAGAAAAGTGTATCTCTTTCCTCTCTTTCACTCTATCAAGGCTTGAAAGTGTATGGGGATGTTGGTCATCTCTAATCTTATCGTTGATTCTCAATGGCCAAGCTTTTCAACCCTCGTAAATTTTGGTTTTGCCAACGTGTTTTATTCTTCCTCATGGTTATTATTCGTTGTATCTTTAATTGATTATAAGGTCTAATCATGCTACACGCTAGAGCCTTAAACGCGTAGGATTGGTTAGTACACAGGTTCAAAATAGTGTAATTTTGAACTTTATGATTTAAACTACTATTTTTGAACATGTATGTGGTTTAAACGGTATTTTAAGTTGGCGTTTGAAATATAAAAAGTTTAAAACTAAAAGAAAACATCACATCGAAAAACATGGTATTAAAAAAACTATGGTTTATGAAGAAAAACAATAATAAAAAAGTTTTTTTTTTTTTTTTTTTGGTAGAAAATGATCAAAACATTTAGAACTTAAGGAAGGATCAGGTTTTCAAAACTGATAGTTTAATCTGTTTTAAACTATCTTCACCGTTTTAAATGATTTGAAACTTGCACCTATCAAACGCCCCTTCTTGTAGACTTATAGGTTTAAAACTACTTAAAACATTCTAAACACATAAGCGAAACTGCAGATTAACCGTTCCTGCATATCAACAAATTAATACACGAACCAAACAGCTACATTATCCGGTCTTGCATATCAACAAATTAACACACGAACCAAACGGCCCGCATTGTGCATATTAATTAGAGCCTTCAATGCACTTAGACAACTAACTTTTTTGGATCGTGGTAAGTTTCTTTTCTTCTCTTATATTCGGTTCAATTCATGTAACATATTACCTTTCATGATCCCATTAAAATGCGGTATATTGTAGAGGTTTATTTTCACCATTGTGACTTATTTTTTTAATCCCCAACCATATAACTTTTCATACATATGTATATATTTGAGGCAGACAATGACCTGTTTTAGTCTCCTGTAGACACCACAATTGTAGAAACTCATTGGCTGGGCTAATGATACCACAACTAAGGGGAGCAATTTTCCATCTTCCACAGCTCCTTTTTGACCCTTCCATTTCATTCTTCCAATATTATATCTACTGTTTTCACCCATCACCAACATTAATTTTTATATCTAGTGCTTTTGATCATGGTTTTCTCTCTTCTCTTATCTTTGAATTCACTTATCAATGAAAATCTGCACATTATTTTCTCCATTTAATTCTCAAAGTTAATAGGCTAATTATAAGATCCTCAAAATCCATCCATACAGTTCTTCATCAGTAATAAAACCTTATGAGGTTACAAAGGAGATAATCATCAAGATATTATGACCTTTTTCACTCATTTAAATTAATACTAATTTTGATATGGCTTACGTCATCATTAGCCACTAAGGAAGCATGACCTAATAAACCTATCTCGTTTTCCTCGATTTGGATCCACAAGTGTTTTCTGTGGGCTACTTTAATTGATATATACCATCTTTTCTTTTTCCTAATTATTTCTCATTATTTAATTTGTTTGTCTTCTATATATTGGAATATTTTTGTTGTCAAATGAAAAAGAGATTAAGCATATACAATCATGTGAATTCTTCCACGTATATACACACACACACATAAATATTTATGTCAAGCTAGCTCAGAAATTAAACATCATCGGATAATGCATTAATTATTTGATTAGTGCGCTTAAATTGCGCATTGAATTCGTCAGCATATGAAGAACTTTTCTTCTTCTCCCATAATTGATGTATACTTTTATGATTATAATAATCGAATAATGATATGACTCCACATAAATGGTACTCAGAGAAATATTAGGGTTATTTCTTTATCACTTTTTACCTTCTGCTATTGCCATGTGTTGGCACATTTACTTATAATAAAACGAGCTTAACTAAAGACCATTATTTACGCTTTATTATATTCATGCCGTAAAAAAGAAATTTGGGTTTGTCTTTACAAAATTGCCGTTGAAGACCTTTCATCTTCTTCAATCACACCGCAAAGAAAAAACGATATACAAAAACTTTCTCTTAGGTGTTTGCTTTAGAATTCAGTTTTCTCCTCTATGCTTTTTTGTTTTCCAGTCCTTCAAATGTCTAAAGAAGTTCAGAGGCATGAAAATATTTTGATGAAAAATTATTCATCTGTTAGCTAAAAATATTACTTTTTCTATGTTATATTTAAGTTAATTTTGTTTTGGGACTATTTTATTTCTCTTTGATACTTTAAAATTTTGTGTTTTTTTTTTCCTATTTGAACATTGTTTTGGATAGTCTAAAATTTTATCTTGTGATTGTCTTAATATTTAAGTACTCTCAGTGCTTTTTTTTAATATTTTGTTTGTATTATTTGTTATGTATATCTTCTACATAATTGTTTTGAAAAAAAATCATGCTATATAACGATATACACACACACACACGAATGTTGAGAACTTTTGTGGAAAAAAATATTGCAATATACGGTTTGGGAATAAACATTCACGAATAAGTTGTCTAAATGTCTAGAACTTTTGTAGAGAAAATATGAGACGGTTTGGGAATGTTTCTCATATACTAACCTTGTGTTTGACAAAAGTGGTCACACTTTTTTAGTTATAAACAGTATAAAGCTCTCACATGCTATAGTAACAATTAATAAAATTGCTACAATATAAAGCTCTCATATGTTACAGTAAAAGTGGTTCTAACCAACAGTTCCTACCACTCTCTTAAACACCTTAAACTAGGTGTAGTTGAAGAAAAAAACACATAAATAAATCTCTCTCAAAATTCATTTTCTGGTTAAAAAATAAAAAGGAAGAATGGCATGAATGTAATAAAGTGTAATATAATGTGTGACAGTCACTTTACTTTCTTAAACATCGTTCTTAAACAATAATCTTACTTACTTAATAAGAAAAATACTGAATTAAATTTTTTTTCTTTTCCTTTGACATCCTTTAAACATACTTGTAAATCATACTTAAACGCTATTGCGACTTCTGTAGCAAATTAAGTTGAGACCTTGCTCAACGCTTGTCTTTAAAATTATTTCAAATCGTTTCTTAAAACTTGTTCAGAAACATTTACTAAATCATAGATTTAAAACTTAACTTTGTAAGAAAATAAAACATTTCGTAAATTGTATCTTAAAACTTTAAAAATATTTCTTAAAACTCTGATTTTCTTAAAACTTTGAAAATACTATATTAAATAGTGGAAAACATTTCTTTTGAATAGCGGAAACTTACTGTGGTGGTATCCATACCCAAATCTTCACATCTGCCCTCCGCATCACCCAGCTCTTCTAACAGGTCTTACTGGTCACCCACAAAACTACCTACAAAATGAAGAAATATTTAATGAGCTTTCGCTCAGTAAGTTCAAACAAAATCTCACAAAGCATTTAAGCATGCTTTAAAAACTTTTCTCATAAAAACCTTTTTCTTATAACCTTTGTCATAAATTTTTTCATAAACGTTTCTAAAAACATTTTTCATAAACATTTTTCATAAAACATTTCTAAAGCGTTTTGCATAAAAGTTTTTTGTAAAACATTTCTTGAACGTTTTTCTTAAAACATCGTTCATAAACCTTTTCTTGAAAACATGAAAATATTTTTCATAAACATTTAACGTAAAACATTTCTCAAAATGTCTTTCATAACATAACATATAAATATTTCATAAAAAGGAATTCAAGCAAAATCAGAATGCATGATTGCATTTATGCTCAATTATGAACTTTCATTTATGAGTGTCTTATGATCGTTCTCTTCTTACTTTAACTTTCTATCTTTGTTCCTTAACTTTTCTTATCTTACTTTAACTTTCTATCCTTGTTCCTTAGCTTTCCGTATCTTACTTTAACTTTCCTTATTTTGCTTTAGTATTCGTACCAACATCATTAATCATGAGATCATAAACATGAAGCTTCTCTTGCGGAAGACTTTTCTTATCTTACTTTAACTTTCCGTAACTTTCTATCTTTGTTCCTTAACTTTTCTTATCTTACTTTAACTTTCTATCCTTGTTCCTTAGCTTTCCGTATCTTACTTTAACTTTCCTTATTTTGCTTTAGTATTCGTACCAACATCATTAATCATGAGATCATAAACATGAAGCTTCTCTTGCGGAAGACTTGAGAACATTGAACATCGAGGTCATGTACCTCACATCTAGGAGGTCAAAGTTTAATTTTACTTTCATTAACTCCCAACAAGGAGGCTGGTACGATACTTTCTTTTTATCTTTATGTTACTTTCTTATTAACCTTAGTGAGCATATCAAATGCAATCACATCATATGCAAACACACTTGCAATTCATAGCTTGTACTGTAAAATCTATTGCATAACAAATGCAACTTTTGCGTAATAAATGTAACATAAAACGCAAACACATTTTGCAAATCATAACTAGTACTCTAACACTTATTGCATAACAAATGCAACTTATTGCATAACAAATGCATCATATAACACAAACACATTTTGCAAATCATAATTTATACTCTAACACTTATTGCATAACCAATGCAACATATAACGCAATCACATTTTGCAAATCATAACTTTTATTCTGAAACTTATTGCATAACAAATGCATCTTATTGCATAACCAATGTAACAAATAACGCAATCACATTTTGTAAATCATAACTTTTATTATGAAACTTATTGCATAACCAATGCAACATATAACGCAATCACATTTTACAAATCATAACAACATATAACGCAATCACATTTTACAAATCATAACTTTTATTCTGAAACTTATTGTATAACAAATGCAACATATAACGCAATCACATTTTACAAATCATAACTTTTATTCTGAAACTTATTGCATAACAGATTCACCTAATTGCATAACCAATGTAACATAAATGCAAACACATTTTGCAAATCATAACTAGTACTCTATGTGACACCCGTTATTCTTCTAACGGGTATTGAGGTAATTAAATTAATTTTTAATGTATAAAAAAAATTGCTTCATTTAAATTTATTTTATAATATTTATTTTTATCTATTTTTAAATTTTCTAAAATTCTCCTATATTTATTTAGTATGATTACTAAAAAGCCTTAGAACTTCTAATAAATCTCAAAAATGTCATCTTGGCATTATGTGTGTTAAAGTCTTTAGATGAGACATAAGGATATCTTTTCCAACTACTCTTGACCCTCATTTTCTTTATTTCCTCCGTGACATGCTTCAACATGTCTCCTCTATAATTGTTTCCATCACTTCTCTTCAAAGACTTCATCTTTTCTTCCTTTCTCTTCCACGGTTCCCACACTCTTCTTCTCATTTCTTTGCTAAAGCAAAATACTTAGAGAACTTCTTCAAGGCAGCCATAAAAATCAGCCACCATCACCTCCATTTGAGTAAGAATTTCAGTCATACCGAAGTAAAGGAACCTGTTTGAAGCCATTTCAAGCTTCCAACTAACCATAATCCGAGGTTAGAATCTTATGAACAAATTTAGTCTTTCATTTATAAATTTTCTTTTATACTAAAGGATTATTCAAATTTGCGTTCTTAAACCTAAGTATATGTTTGTTGCTATTTTGGAGCATATGTATGAAGTCTAAGTGTATATGCCCTAGACAGAAAATTTATATTGTTAAACTTTGTAATACCTCTATGGGCAGTGGTTATTTCTTGAAATTCTAAGATTAAATTAAAATGAATTTTATGAATTGGTTTGCATATTTGAAAAGTAGCATCCTAGGCTTTCTAACGAGCTATCATAAACCTAAATCGGAGTTGTATTTTATTTTCTAAGAATTATTCAATTTTTGTATTGGAAACTAGTAAATCTACCAGTTTGTTATGGTATACCAGCTGCTAACCTGAACCAAGAACCCATCTTTGCTCACCACCTAATTCTTTAATGTCTTGCAACCTTTCCAATATTATCCTAAGTGATTGATGAATCTTATTAGGGACTAAAACATATAGATTACTTGTTCACATTTTATATTGTGTTAAGACAAAAATTGTTTACTGTGGTATTCAAAAGAGATTTATATAAAAGCTTTAATGGCATACTAGTAAGATAGGTTTACACATGATTTATTTATGAATGTAGTTGTATGTTGTGCTTTAGTTTTAATTGTCCTTATGCACGCCTTAGGATCAAGGGAGTATGGAGCTAACGTTAATTGATTCCAGGATTAAAAGATTGTTGATAAGCTTGAAAGGTAGGGATTCTATTACTCATCTTTTGTAAGGTTTTTATAGAATTAAAATTGATTGTTTTGCCGCAATATATATATCTATGTTGAACTGATATTATATGATTATCACATATGAAACTATGACATGGACTCGTCTTGTATTGTACGGCGAGGAACATAATGAATTGACACATGTTATAAATTGAGAAGCATGGTTAGGAAAACTAACTCTATTGATAATGATTCAATATAGAGAAATTGTGAGACATGAAGAGGGCGACGGTTACGTCCTTGGGCATGAATACCCAAAAAGGTAAAATAGGGGGAAGGTGATGACGCTTCCTTGGGTTGAAAGTCCCAGAACACACTGTACAGGAATTGATTTGGTGAGGACTCGGGGCTTGATGTCCCCTCATCGGAACACCCTTGGAATGTTTATAGGGTGATCAAGTGCGCCCATTTGGGTTTCGATGAGTTGAGTGATACTCAATTTAACATGGATACCTAGGAACAATGATGATTGGTAATATTTGTATAAATGTGTAATTATGACACTTGGTAATGATTAACTACGGTATCCATAAGATGTGATCATAATAAACCTCATAATCTGGAATATGATGTAACTTACTAACCATGCAGATTTTAATGTGGTAATGATAGAGGTGAGTAATAGCTTTCTCTACTGAGCATAGTGTTGCTCATTCCCTTATGTTTATATCTTTTCAGGACTCACTAAGTGTGAGGTGGCTACGAGAAATATAGTTGAGGAAGTAATGTAACTATATTACATTGGGACTGCTTCAATCGTTGAGAATGTTCTTCATGATAATGTAAGCATCAATTGTTACTTTCTATGACTGTATTACAATGTGTTGAGGGTTAAAATGATGATGACAACAGTTTATATTATTAAATTTAAGGTGCTACATTAAAACTGTGGTTTATTTGTCGTTTATATTTTTATTTTTGAGTTGAGAGTTTTCATTTAAGTCCCGGGCAAATTTTATTTTTAAGGTTTTACTTTTATTATTTATTTTTATTTTATCTCATTAAAAACTGTTAACCCCCATATAGGGGCGTTACAGAATTTTTGGTATCAGAGCCTAGGTTCGGTTAACCTAGGGAGTGTAGCACCACTTTAAAAAAATATATTTTTGAGATGGTTTTGAAGCTGAATTTTCATTGTCATCATCAAAATGAACCTTCACATTGATTTATACAGTCTAGAAGGATGTAACATGGAAAGACCATAGAATGAAAATATTAATAGTTATATGAGTACAATAATTATATAGAAGGAAAGTATTAATAGTTATGAGGGAATGATAATTATATGGAATGAGTTTATAAGTAGATTGCTTATGAGAGATTCGTATAATATTATGATCTATAAGCATATCTAATTCGTATAAACGATGAGAAATTCGTATAGATAAGAGGATTTAAAAACCTTTTGTCTCGTGAAAAACAATAAGAAATATAAGGCTTGATTTATTGATTTTAAAGTTTGGCATAGATATGCCAAATTTTTCGT
The DNA here is from genome assembly GCA_025403435.1 of Artocarpus heterophyllus. Taxonomy (NCBI): domain Eukaryota; kingdom Viridiplantae; phylum Streptophyta; class Magnoliopsida; order Rosales; family Moraceae; genus Artocarpus; species Artocarpus heterophyllus. Next base: position 7,473,024 of record CM046344.1, read on the forward strand.
AATTGATTCAAACCTAAGTAATGATTATGTGTGGATTCGATGGAGCACATAAGTGTCAATAACTTTTCTTGAAAGTTCTATTTATTTGAGGAATATGATATAAGTTGGGAATCATGGTATTGAATCTTGAGAGAGATAAATGTTAGACTTTTGGTCTGTTGAGACTGTGTAAAGTCTAGAATGCATGAATCTCAAAATTGGAATATTTTGTTACGTACATTGTATTTAAGTGTATCAGTGAATCTTTATATATAGATGCAATAGAAAAATGATCAATAGGAGTTTCCTTAAGTAAATCATAATACTTAAGGCACTTATAATAATTTTGGATAATTACGATAAAATGTTTAAGTTTTAGATGTTTAGATGTGAATCTTTTGGTTACCTAAGGTTTTGTTATATGAGGAAATTATATATTGTATAAGTAGAATTGTGGGGATTGTAGATTTTCTTAAGTAGTAACATCTAGTGTCTTTGTTCATTGATATGGTCTATGTTGGAAGACGTAAATCGTATTGATTTCAAGGTTAGTCGCATTCTAAACCCTTGGTAGTAATGATGATGAATCCATTGATAGATGTTAAGTATTATGAATAACATATGGGTGTATGCATTGTTCAATAAGGTTTTGATTAAAACAAAATCATTTGAGTTGCTGGAAGATTGTGTTGTTATGAAATGATTTTAAATATCATTCAGGAAGATCCTTGTTGTCGTTAAATTAGATTTGTTGTTTATAGTTAACTTTATCTATAGTGGGCTTTGAATTGGGTTTAAGATTCATACGAATTGGTTTTCAATTTTATGTTTGTTATTTAACTCGTTCTAAATGTGTTAAGGCCCGAAACAACCTGACCATTTTCAACTTAGAACATTTGGGCCTAGTTTAAATCTTAAATCAGTTTGATTCACACTGTCTCTCCCACGTGGTCTCTATACGTGTCATATACAGTGGTTTAATCATTGTTTACATATACGTTTACTGTGCATAGGAGCTTATTTCTCCGAGTTCACTTTTTCTCTCTTAATTTGTTATTTTCTCTCTAAATCGCAAATCCTCTTCTTTTTCATTAAAAATTCTTCTTTTCCTCTAAAAGAAGAAGGAATTCTAGGATTCTGCAATTTACTATCTTAATTTTTCCTTTCTATTTACTCTTCTTTCATCTCATCATGGACCCAAAGTACCAACACCTGAGAAAGTATTTCCCATCACTCTCCCAAAAGATTCTCAGAAAGAAATACAAGGCTAGAATTACTCGGTTGTGGATTCTTATGCGTTTTGGCATCCCTTGTGATGTGAGTGTTGGAAACAAAGTGCGCAGCGGAATTTTAAAAATTTTTCATCAGAGTATTTTCCAAAACACAAGTTTGACATGTTATATGTATAAATTAAACAGATCTTACTAACCTCAGTATGCCGAAGAACCTCCGCGACCTGTGTAGAGAAGTAACGTTCCAGAAGAGCCTCAACCAACTGGTCTTCTTTGCTATTCTCTATCCACAACCGGAGTGAGTGTGGGCTCACACGTACAGCTCTTCCACCGGTGACTCTCCTTCCAACCAATAGAGAGAACCCAAAGCTAGTGTTCGTGATTTGTGAACAAAAGCTCTCAGGGAGTTTTTAGATGCTCACTAGAAGAGTATCACTCTTAATCTCTCAAATTGATCTGAGTAAATCATTAGACTCACTCCCTTTTTATACCTATTGGTCCTTGGGGTCAGTCCATATCAGATTAGGTCTCAAAAATCGAAATTGAATCAAGTTCGGATCAATATCTGATAAGATACGCGTGAAAAACGCGTAATCTTAGCTGTCGCGGTCGGCATGCCGAACTGTGAGATAGGCAGGCCGAACTGGCCAGTTCGGCAGGCCGAACACGTCATCCGGCATGCCGAACTGCCGAGAAAAAATCTCCGCGAATCTTTTATTTTCCACCCGAGATTCTAAAGGATAAAGTCTCAGTTTTGATTCAAATAGCCCAATAAAAAAGATATCTGATCAAAACAAACTTTATCAAGATAATCTCTAAGAAAATAAATCAATTCACAATAATTCTACAAGTTTATCTTGTTCTAATTGTCCAAAATTAAAACAACCGATAAACAGACAAGAATTATCCGAACGCCATAATTCAACAAGTTCATCTTGAACTAATTTCTTACATAATTAATTCAACCGATAAACAGACATGAATTATTTGATTCTTATAAATTTTAAACCAATCTGATAAATCTGACATAAGTCACCAATTATTGGAAAAGCACGCCGTGTCGTTACAGGATTTTGTGAGCTAGCAAAGGGGACCAAAATGGACCTATAAGGTTCAAGCTCATGATAACTATGAAACCCAATATCCCAGATATACATTTCACAATTATCAACTCCAACGCTACTCCACTAAAAGCTTGGAGCTGCACTCTCGAACTTTATAGAATTACGAAGCTCGTGTAGCTAAGTCTCCATGACATATCATAGTGTATCACATCCCCATATGATCATCCATAATCGGCTTAAGGACAAGTTCTGTCTTACCTTCCCGATTATTTTTATCTTACGTTCCATTGTCTCACCATTAGAAAACTTACCATCTAAAGATAGTATACCATTCGGTTATACCTATGTATCCAAATGGTTGAGCGCTCCAGTTTTCCAATTACAGGACAACGCATATAAGAGGATATCATTACTCCTAAAGAGGAGCTATGGATTCCATATCTATGAATAACAAGTCTACGTTACCAAGAGTCATGCCTCCAACGTACCGGCATGCTTGCCACTATAGAGATGTGGGAGTCACCCATTGGTACATCAAAAGACACAAGTCGAGACAACGGGCCCATTATTCATCTCAGGATTAAGATACAATACAAATGATTGTCTAAAGTGAATCAATTTGACAAGACAGAATTATTAATCCAAATCAATTCACTTTATGTCCCGATCCAACACATCGTCACCTATGACAACGCGCCAATGTTTCTATTCACGGAGTCCAACTCCGATGGCTAAGACAAACCATCTCCCAAAAGGGATATAGACAACATAACAATCTTTACATGAATAAAGCGCCCAACTTTATTCCCTCGATTGCGGATCATATATTTTAGACCATCACCTTAAGAGTCGTGTCTACCGCATAATCATCCCATCATATGCCCAATTCTTAAGGTTTAGACTGACAGTCTCAGACTACTGTTTGCTTATCATACATTCAACGAATATGAACGTAAAGAGGACAATATTTGGTATGAATAAATTCTTTATTGATAAAAATGTCTCCAAAAACGTATTACATTTTTACTCCTTAGAGCATACATGTCTAACAATCTCCCACTTGCACTAAGTGAGTAAATACTGCAAATTTCGCATCCCCATAGCTTCCACATGCCTTTCGAAGACTCTCCCAGAAAGTGTCTTCGTAAATGGATCAGCTAAATTGTCCTCTGACGCGATCTTGCACACCGTGACATGCCCGCTCTCAACGAAGTCCTTTATCACATGATACTTCCGATCAATATGCTTACTCTTCTTGTGAAATCTTGGTTCCTTAGCATTAGCTACCGCCGCACTGTTATCACAGTACAGTGATACCGCTTTATCCACACCAGGAACTACCTCAAGATCCCCAAGGAACTTGCGGAGCCACACTGCTTCTTTCGAAGCATCACTAGCCGCCACATACTCGGCCTCCATCGTTGAATCCGAAGTGCAATCTTGCTTCGCACTTCTCCAACTGATGGCACCCCCACCTAGAGTAAACACAAACCCTGAAGTCGATTTCCTAGAATCCAGGCAGGATTGAAAATCCGAATCAGTGTATCCTAGAGGAGTTAAATCCTCACCCGAATACACAAGCATATACTCACGAGTCCTTCTCAGGTACTTGAAAATATGCTTTACCGCAACCCAATGGTTTGGTCCTGGATCCGCCTGAAATCGACTCACAATCCCGACCGCATAGCTAATATCTGGTCGAGTGCAAAGCATGGCATACATGAGACTACCTACTGCCGAAGCATAAGGCACCTTCTTCATGTATTCTCTTTCTTCATAAGATTTTGGAGAGTCTTTCTTAGAAAGAGTAATTCCAGACCTAGATGGTTGCCCACCTTTCTTGGAATCCTGCATTGCAAACCTCCTGAGAATTTTATCTATGTAGCTGGCCTGTGACAAAGCTATCATTTTGTTCTTCCTATCCCGAAAGATCTGGATACCGAGAACAAAATTAGCCTCACCCAAGTCCTTCATGTCAAACTGCTTGGTCAACCATAATTTGACCGATGACAACGCCCCAACGTCATTGCCAATTAGCAGAATGTCATCTACATAGAGTAGTAGAAAAACCACCTTCCCATTCTTAATGTGTTTGTAAACACATGGTTCATCCACATTTTGTGAGAACCCATAAGTCTTGATCACTTGATCAAATCTTATGTTCCAAGAACGAGAAGCCTGCTTAAGTCCATAAATAGACTTTAGCAACTTACAAACCTTACCCTCTTGACCCGTGACCTTGAACCCGTCTGGTTGTTCCATATAAATGGACTCATCAAGATAGCCATTCAGAAAAGCCGTCTTGACATCCATCTGCCAAATCTCGTAGTCGAGAGCGGCAGCTATGGACAAGAGAATCCGGATGGACTTTAGCATGGCTACAGGCGAAAAGGTTTCCTCATAATCGATTCCTTCCTTTTGCGTATAACCCTTAGCTACCAGTCTAGCCTTAAAGGTTTCGACCTTTCCATCCACTCCTCTTTTCCTCTTGTAGATCCATTTACACCCTATGGGTTTTACCCCTTCGGGAAGATCCACAAGCTCCCAGACCCGATTAGTCTCCATAGACTTCATCTCAATGTTCATGGCCTCTGTCCAGAGTCTTGAATCAACATCCTCCATAGCTTCTGCGTAAGTATAAGGATCCCTGTCATGTTCATCCGGTTCAGCCAAAAAGACCTCCCCATTGAACATATACCTCTCAGGTTGACGCCCGATCCTCCCACTACGCCGAAGCCCCTGAGGTTGTTGTTCAGGTTTGTTTGGTTTTTCTACACCGATCGGAATGGTTTCGTTCGGAACCTCTGGAGTAAACGGATTACCCCTTAACTCCTCAAGCACCACTTTGCTTTGAGGTTTAAAGTCGTTCATGTAACTCTCCTCAAGGAAAGTTGCATTAGTTGAAACCACGACTTTATTTTCCTTTGGGTTATAAAAATAACCCCCTTTAGTCCCTTTTGGATATCCTACAAACACGCAAACTTCTGAACGTGCTTCCAACTTATTCGGATCCTTAAACAGGACATGAGCTGGACATCCCCATATGCGAATATGGTTTAAGGATGTCTTCCGTCTTGTCCACAACTCGTGAGGAGTTTTAGGGACCGATTTTGAAGGCACATTGTTCAAAAGATAACATGCGGTTTGTAGTGCATATCCCCAAAAGGATAAAGGCAATGATGAATAACTCATCATGGACCGAATCATGTCCAACAAAGTCCTATTCCTTCTCTCTGCTACGCCATTCTGCTGCGGAGTGCCCGGCGCAGTCAAATGGGATAAAATCCCATTCTCTAACAAGTGTCCCAAGAACTCATCAGAAAGGTATTCCCCACCTCGATCAGATCGAAGTGCCTTTATGGGTCTACCCAATTGCTTTTCCACTTCAGCCCGAAACTCCCTGAATTTATCATAAGTTTCGCTTTTGTGGTGCATTAGGTACACATACCCATATCTTGAGTAATCGTCAATAAAAGTAACGAAGTACTCATACCCTCCTCGTGCCCGGATGTTCATCGGTCCGCAAACATCACTATGCACAAGTTCTAGAACCCCTTCGGCCCTATTGCCCTTAGACCCGTATGGTCTTTTGGTCATTTTACCCTCCAAACAAGACTCACATTGAGGTATAGATTCCACCTTTAAGTGACTTAAAGGTCCATCCCTTACCAACCTTTGAATCCTATTTAGGTTAATATGGCCAAGGCGCAAATGCCAAAGATAAGTCTTATTAGAGTGAGAAGTTTTAAGTCTTTTGAGTTATTATCATTTATCTCAGCATTAAGCAACAAGTCCATCTTAGGTTTGATAAAATATAGATTATTTTGCATCCATCCAGAACAGATAAAAGATTTGTTTTTACGAATCACCACTTTTTCATTAAAAGATACCACGTAGGAGTCTTTAAATAAAGAAGATACAGAAATTAAATTCCTTTTAAAATTAGGAACATAAAAACAATCTCGCAAAATTAAACTCCTATAATTATCAAAATAAAGATGGGCATCTCCCACTGCTTCCGCTGAGACCAAGGATCCATCGCCCATCCGAAGCGTTAAGTCTTCACGAAGTAGACTTCTCGTTTCTTTGAATCCTTGCAGAGAAACACAAACATGATTAGTTGCACCAGAATCTATGACCCAAATGTCACTGGATTCCTCAACCAAACAAGTTTCTAAATATAGAAGATCACACCTACCTCCCTTGGAAAGGAAGTCCTTGCAATGCTTCTTTATATGCCCGACCTTACCACAAAAGAAGCACTTAAGCTTCTTTGGGTTCTTCTTCTTCTTCTTCTTGCTCTTGATAGCAATAGGAATAGAAGACTTCCCACTCTTGGCCCGTTGTTTCTTTCCATTCCCAGAGTTAGGATTGGAACCAGAAGCAGCTACCAAATTGGCCTCTCCACCAGCAGGAGACTCCCTGATCAGCAGTTCAAACTCTTGTAACTGTTTCATCAGTTCTGTCAAGGTCATATCCCGTCTATTGCTCAAATTAAAAGTAGCTCTAAACGGAATAAATTCCTTAGACAGAGTCTCAAAGACCATAGTCATCTGAGTTTCAGCATCGATGTCGGCTCCATTGGTTTGAGCCTCAGCGAGGTAACCCATGACCAACATCATGTGCTCCTTTACAGATGTCCCCGGTCTCTGTCTACAGTTTAAGAGTTTCCGAAGCGCCCCTTGCCGCTTTGTTATGGCCTGGCCTCCAAACATGTCCTCAAGATTATCCAAGATCTGCTTCGCAGTCTCATAATCCTGATGTTGAGCCTGCAGCACGTTATTCATGCTAGCCATAACATAGCAGCGGGCCTGATCATTAGCATCTTTCCAGCGTTCGTACGCTTGGAATTGCTCATTACTTGAGTCTCCCGTAGGCTCGGGAGGACAAGGAGTTGTCAGAACATATTTCAGTTTCTCAAAGGAAAGGACGATGTCCAGGTTCCGTTTCCAATCATTATAGTTCTCACCGGTCAATTGGTTTTTGTCAAGTATCGATGATAAAGCGTTTTTAGACATTTTCAATCTACAATAAAGAGTCATATACCAAACATAAGCAAACATATATAATAATTTAGTAAGTTAACACAATCATGTAAAATCATACAAATGTGTTTATGTGTCAAAACCTTGAAAATATCACAACCTTACAACGATAATTCCCAACTCAGAATTCAACATGCTCCTAGGGGAGTCATGCCAAATTCAATTAGGAACACGGATCCCCTCCTGATTAATATATGCCATCCAGGACCCGTATGATCCAGCATATACTAATAATCGTTTCTTTGGCCATTAATTTTATTAACAGAGCTCCTAGGGGAGGTTAATAATAAAATTAACGTGAGTGTATAACCACCGTTTTAATATTTTATCCATGATTTATGATCACCACCTAGGGGTGTGCAACCATAAATCATACTAAAATACCTTATCCTTTCAGAGATCCAATCTGGTACATGATAGAAATCCCTTCCTAGGGGTTGGGACCATCATGTTCTTCCTATGGACCAACGATGGAGGCCTTAGGTTCTCTCTTCGAAAACCTTCTCCCACTCAATCTTTTGAAGTCAAGGTTTTATTTTAAAATTATGCATGAACAATTTTAATATGAGCGGCACTCCCTATTCTATATGACATGTTATCAATATACATGGTAAATCATATTATAATGCAGACAAGCAAAGCAATCAAGCAAAGCTACAAGCATAATAATAATAACCGTAATATTATGGTTCCACCCTAGAGAATAGAAAAAATAAGATTACAAGAGAATAATCGAGACATTTATCGATTCTTCATCCTTGAATCCTCAAGCTGTATCATTCTTCATGTAATGTCCATCTTCAAGTCCTCAATCCCGTATGAATCGAACACTTCATATTTCCGGTCATATCCAAATTTAATGTTTCTCAGAATCGTCCCAAAAATAAAATTAAAACTGCACTGAAAAAATCGCACCTTTTCTGGACACCTGGCAGCTCTCGGTCGGCAGGCCGATCTGGGTGATCGGTCTGCCGATCATGGTGGTTCGGCCTGCCGAACATGAAGGTTCGGCCTGCCGGCAGAGCACCAAAATTTCTGCCCCACTGTCGGCCTGCCGGACCGTATGCCCGGCCTGCCGATCTGTGACCTTCGGCCTGCCGAACTGTGAGGTCCGGCATGCCGACCGAGCAGAAAACCCTCAATCCAGAAAATACAATTTTAATGCAATTCATCAATTTTATTTTCAACAATTCAAAAACTTAAAATTAGAGACTCAGGAAATACCTGGAGGCGCCATCATCTATCTTCAAGATCCGACTTCTCGTTCCGTCTTCTCCGAATAATTATTTAATTACAAAAATTCTTACAAATTAAATAATAATTCCTAGACGGAGATGATAGTCCGCCATCTAATTACATGAAAAACCTAGATACACATTCTAACCTCTAAGGAACCATAACCGGTATTAATTAATTAATAAATAATTAAACAACAATTTAATCAACCATAATTAATTAATAAACATTCACCATATAATCCATGACAACATATATATTATATAGAAACCTAGAGTGCCATCTCTCTATAAAATTTAATTCAAGCATTGGAGAGATTAAGATCACAAAATTTATGCATATAACATGATCACAAACTTGCAAATTTATGTAAAAAACCTCGGCTCTGATACCAATTGTTGGAAACAAAGTGCGCAGCGGAATTTTAAAAATTTTTCATCAGAGTATTTTCCAAAACACAAGTTTGACATGTTATATGTATAAATTAAACAGATCTTACTAACCTCAGTATGCCGAAGAACCTCCGCGACCTGTGTAGAGAAGTAACGTTCCAGAAGAGCCTCAACCAACTGGTCTTCTTTGCTATTCTCTATCCACAACCGGAGTGAGTGTGGGCTCACACGTACAGCTCTTCCACCGGTGACTCTCCTTCCAACCAATAGAGAGAACCCAAAGCTAGTGTTCGTGATTTGTGAACAAAAGCTCTCAGGGAGTTTTTAGATGCTCACTAGAAGAGTATCACTCTTAATCTCTCAAATTGATCTGAGTAAATCATTAGACTCACTCCCTTTTTATACCTATTGGTCCTTGGGGTCAGTCCATATCAGATTAGGTCTCAAAAATCGAAATTGAATCAAGTTCGGATCAATATCTGATAAGATACGCGTGAAAAACGCGTAATCTTAGCTGTCGCGGTCGGCATGCCGAACTGTGAGATAGGCAGGCCGAACTGGCCAGTTCGGCAGGCCGAACACGTCATCCGGCATGCCGAACTGCCGAGAAAAAATCTCCGCGAATCTTTTATTTTCCACCCGAGATTCTAAAGGATAAAGTCTCAGTTTTGATTCAAATAGCCCAATAAAAAAGATATCTGATCAAAACAAACTTTATCAAGATAATCTCTAAGAAAATAAATCAATTCACAATAATTCTACAAGTTTATCTTGTTCTAATTGTCCAAAATTAAAACAACCGATAAACAGACAAGAATTATCCGAACGCCATAATTCAACAAGTTCATCTTGAACTAATTTCTTACATAATTAATTCAACCGATAAACAGACATGAATTATTTGATTCTTATAAATTTTAAACCAATCTGATAAATCTGACATAAGTCACCAATTATTGGAAAAGCACGCCGTGTCGTTACAGGATTTTGTGAGCTAGCAAAGGGGACCAAAATGGACCTATAAGGTTCAAGCTCATGATAACTATGAAACCCAATATCCCAGATATACATTTCACAATTATCAACTCCAACGCTACTCCACTAAAAGCTTGGAGCTGCACTCTCGAACTTTATAGAATTACGAAGCTCGTGTAGCTAAGTCTCCATGACATATCATAGTGTATCACATCCCCATATGATCATCCATAATCGGCTTAAGGACAAGTTCTGTCTTACCTTCCCGATTATTTTTATCTTACGTTCCATTGTCTCACCATTAGAAAACTTACCATCTAAAGATAGTATACCATTCGGTTATACCTATGTATCCAAATGGTTGAGCGCTCCAGTTTTCCAATTACAGGACAACGCATATAAGAGGATATCATTACTCCTAAAGAGGAGCTATGGATTCCATATCTATGAATAACAAGTCTACGTTACCAAGAGTCATGCCTCCAACGTACCGGCATGCTTGCCACTATAGAGATGTGGGAGTCACCCATTGGTACATCAAAAGACACAAGTCGAGACAACGGGCCCATTATTCATCTCAGGATTAAGATACAATACAAATGATTGTCTAAAGTGAATCAATTTGACAAGACAGAATTATTAATCCAAATCAATTCACTTTATGTCCCGATCCAACACATCGTCACCTATGACAACGCGCCAATGTTTCTATTCACGGAGTCCAACTCCGATGGCTAAGACAAACCATCTCCCAAAAGGGATATAGACAACATAACAATCTTTACATGAATAAAGCGCCCAACTTTATTCCCTCGATTGCGGATCATATATTTTAGACCATCACCTTAAGAGTCGTGTCTACCGCATAATCATCCCATCATATGCCCAATTCTTAAGGTTTAGACTGACAGTCTCAGACTACTGTTTGCTTATCATACATTCAACGAATATGAACGTAAAGAGGACAATATTTGGTATGAATAAATTCTTTATTGATAAAAATGTCTCCAAAAACGTATTACATTTTTACTCCTTAGAGCATACATGTCTAACAGTGAGAATGTTGATAGAGGGGAAAATCCGTCCGAGCGACTTTAGTCAAGATGTCGGTTTACCAGGAACAGGTACCAGTCGTAGTGCAATGAAAAGAAGAGCTCGTGCCATCGTGGTCACTTGTAACAAATGTGGAAGACAAAATTGTAACGGTAAATGTACTTCACCTGGTTATATGTCTACGAATAGAGAGGATAAAATACGGTTTTGTAGGGATGGACTTTCAAAGGAGAACTTGGATAGCATCCATCCTCCTCTCCACGGTCACCCTAGTGGATATGTTCAAGGAGCTATTTTTAAACTCTGGCCTAAATTTTATACAGAAAGACAACGCCTCAGGAATATGGTATTTCTAGATCCTGTTTGCCAAGCCATAAGAAAACTGGATGGGGAATAAGTCATCGCTCTATAAAGGTTATTTAGTCTTTGCTTATTTGAAGCAGTTTTAGCTGATGTTCAACAGTTTGTGTTTTTCTTTTTCTCAGAATATTTGCTTTTGTGTTTGAAATAATTGTGATTATTAGATTGATACAGTAAGTGTTAATATCTTATTTAATTTATGATTTTCTTAAATATATATATAATAAAATATATATCTTATCAGACACGTTACATACGGTACAGTAATATGTTTGAATTTTGAAAAGCTTATCCAGATATTTCAAGATTTGTGTCTCAAATTTCAAAAGTTCTACAGTATTTGTCGTTTATATTAAATTTCTAGACTTGGTGTATATTTGTCAAAAAGTCTACAGTTGTGTCAAGAGGGTCTTCTGTCGAATTGTTCTCAATTGTCAAAAGTTATACAATTAGAGTCTAATCTTTTTCAAAAAGTGAATCAGATTTTCTGTAAACTATCAATCACCTTATCTTACTTTCTTATCCGCACAAGATTTTGTTTAAATCTTTGGATTACTTTTTCATTACCTACTCGTCTATCTCTTTAGCCCTTTTTGTATATTTCTCATCTTTAAAATCTCATGTAGAACCCGAAGTCTAAGTGGAGCAGACATTAAGCAACCACTTCTATAAACCAAATATGTCTACCTCCCAGTCCACGAAGAAAATAAAGAATGTCTGTGTCTTTTGTGGTTCCAGCCTTGGAAAAGATAAAGCTTATTTAGAAGCTGCAAATCACTTAGGGCAAGTCCTAGCACACAAGAAGATTAACATAATCTATGGGGGTGGTAGTATAAAAATGATGGTAAATATGGCACTAGCAGCTAGGTCTAGCGACGCTACTGATGTAAGAATTTGGCCTCATATTCCAGTTGAAGGAAACCTTTGTAAGGAAGCCATAGGTAAGGGAGAAGGAGTCAGGAGTATCCCTAAAAATTTTAAAGACATAATCTATAATTCTGATGCTTTTATAGCATTACCTGGTGGTCTAGGTACTCTTGAGGAAATATTTATAGTTGCTTGTGGGCAATTGTTGGGCTTTTATTCCAAACCTTTGGGACTGCTGAACGTAAAGGGTTTTTATGACGGTCTTTTGAAATTTCTAGATTACGCTGTGGAAGAAAACATCACTACAGAATCGGAGAGACAAATCTTTGTCACTGCTTCAACAGCTGAAGAATTGATAGATAAAATGCAAATCATACATCCAGAATCCGACACTGCAACATCCAAGCTTGAATGGGAAAGGGAAAGCCGGGAGCGGCCAATTGATTTGAATCTCCATCTGTAATCTTTTTGTTTTATCTTTGGCATATAGGCATGTGTGTCCGTATTTCGTGTGTTACGAATAACCGTTTGCCTTGTATTCTGTGTTTCTTGTGGTACGTTGTTGTTCAATCTTTTAGATTCATTGAGCCTAATACCGGGATGGCTGGATACGGAGTACTTGATGCTCTCGAAACGCATCCTTCTTAAGGTCCGATCTTTTGTTTATCGATGTTTTTGTATCCTCTAAGCATGCATGATATGGATAGCTGGTATACGGAGTGCCTTGTACTCTCGAAACGTATCCGTATCATAATTGTAATGTGTAATATTCTGTTAATATTATGTGGAAGTACCAGAGTCAGTTATGGGGATATTCCATATGAAATATGAGTATATTATTTGGGTTGAATGTTTGTGTCATGAGGATAGCTGTTTAATGAAAAATATGTCGGGTATGTTTGCAACCAGAGATTCCGTTTAATATCTCTATGAATAAGTTTAATGTATGGTTTTGAATATAAGTGTTTGTGATATATGTTTTATGATTATGTTTTAGTTTATTAGTTGAGGTATGAAATCAAATATATTTGACTTTTCCTTACTCAAAAAGGAAAAGGAACCTAAAGATGAAGTATATAAAATTTCTCTGGCAATCTCCTTAAATGTGATTGTAAATCACAGTCCATGGACAATGAAGGACTGGAATCATGGTATGGTAAATATGTATGCCTGATCAGATTCTTAGACTATTATACGGTGTTACAAGTTGAAACTTGTCAAAAATACTCTCATTGAGGGATTTAGGAGTAAGATTTATTATGCAAGTAAATAAGTGGAGATACGATGACTTAAATTTGAAGGACAAACAACATTAACAGTTTAGACTCGGAATTGGAATCATAGTGGAATCATAATTTTTACTAGTATTACTAGAATTGAAATTTCGAGGACGAAATTTCTTTAAGGGGGGTAGAGCTGTGACACCCGTTATTCTTCTAACGGGTATTGAGGTAATTAAATTAATTTTTAATGTATAAAAAAAATTGCTTCATTTAAATTTATTTTATAATATTTATTTTTATCTATTTTTAAATTTTCTAAAATTCTCCTATATTTATTTAGTATGATTACTAAAAAGCCTTAGAACTTCTAATAAATCTCAAAAATGTCATCTTGGCATTATGTGTGTTAAAGTCTTTAGATGAGACATAAGGATATCTTTTCCAACTACTCTTGACCCTCATTTTCTTTATTTCCTCCGTGACATGCTTCAACATGTCTCCTCTATAATTGTTTCCATCACTTCTCTTCAAAGACTTCATCTTTTCTTCCTTTCTCTTCCACGGTTCCCACACTCTTCTTCTCATTTCTTTGCTAAAGCAAAATACTTAGAGAACTTCTTCAAGGCAGCCATAAAAATCAGCCACCATCACCTCCATTTGAGTAAGAATTTCAGTCATACCGAAGTAAAGGAACCTGTTTGAAGCCATTTCAAGCTTCCAACTAACCATAATCCGAGGTTAGAATCTTATGAACAAATTTAGTCTTTCATTTATAAATTTTCTTTTATACTAAAGGATTATTCAAATTTGCGTTCTTAAACCTAAGTATATGTTTGTTGCTATTTTGGAGCATATGTATGAAGTCTAAGTGTATATGCCCTAGACAGAAAATTTATATTGTTAAACTTTGTAATACCTCTATGGGCAGTGGTTATTTCTTGAAATTCTAAGATTAAATTAAAATGAATTTTATGAATTGGTTTGCATATTTGAAAAGTAGCATCCTAGGCTTTCTAACGAGCTATCATAAACCTAAATCGGAGTTGTATTTTATTTTCTAAGAATTATTCAATTTTTGTATTGGAAACTAGTAAATCTACCAGTTTGTTATGGTATACCAGCTGCTAACCTGAACCAAGAACCCATCTTTGCTCACCACCTAATTCTTTAATGTCTTGCAACCTTTCCAATATTATCCTAAGTGATTGATGAATCTTATTAGGGACTAAAACATATAGATTACTTGTTCACATTTTATATTGTGTTAAGACAAAAATTGTTTACTGTGGTATTCAAAAGAGATTTATATAAAAGCTTTAATGGCATACTAGTAAGATAGGTTTACACATGATTTATTTATGAATGTAGTTGTATGTTGTGCTTTAGTTTTAATTGTCCTTATGCACGCCTTAGGATCAAGGGAGTATGGAGCTAACGTTAATTGATTCCAGGATTAAAAGATTGTTGATAAGCTTGAAAGGTAGGGATTCTATTACTCATCTTTTGTAAGGTTTTTATAGAATTAAAATTGATTGTTTTGCCGCAATATATATATCTATGTTGAACTGATATTATATGATTATCACATATGAAACTATGACATGGACTCGTCTTGTATTGTACGGCGAGGAACATAATGAATTGACACATGTTATAAATTGAGAAGCATGGTTAGGAAAACTAACTCTATTGATAATGATTCAATATAGAGAAATTGTGAGACATGAAGAGGGCGACGGTTACGTCCTTGGGCATGAATACCCAAAAAGGTAAAATAGGGGGAAGGTGATGACGCTTCCTTGGGTTGAAAGTCCCAGAACACACTGTACAGGAATTGATTTGGTGAGGACTCGGGGCTTGATGTCCCCTCATCGGAACACCCTTGGAATGTTTATAGGGTGATCAAGTGCGCCCATTTGGGTTTCGATGAGTTGAGTGATACTCAATTTAACATGGATACCTAGGAACAATGATGATTGGTAATATTTGTATAAATGTGTAATTATGACACTTGGTAATGATTAACTACGGTATCCATAAGATGTGATCATAATAAACCTCATAATCTGGAATATGATGTAACTTACTAACCATGCAGATTTTAATGTGGTAATGATAGAGGTGAGTAATAGCTTTCTCTACTGAGCATAGTGTTGCTCATTCCCTTATGTTTATATCTTTTCAGGACTCACTAAGTGTGAGGTGGCTACGAGAAATATAGTTGAGGAAGTAATGTAACTATATTACATTGGGACTGCTTCAATCGTTGAGAATGTTCTTCATGATAATGTAAGCATCAATTGTTACTTTCTATGACTGTATTACAATGTGTTGAGGGTTAAAATGATGATGACAACAGTTTATATTATTAAATTTAAGGTGCTACATTAAAACTGTGGTTTATTTGTCGTTTATATTTTTATTTTTGAGTTGAGAGTTTTCATTTAAGTCCCGGGCAAATTTTATTTTTAAGGTTTTACTTTTATTATTTATTTTTATTTTATCTCATTAAAAACTGTTAACCCCCATATAGGGGCGTTACACTCTAACACTTATTGCATAACAAATATAACTTATTGCATAACAAATGCATCATATAACGCAAATACATTTTGCAAATCATAACTTATACTCTAACACTTATTGCATAACAAATGCAACTTATTGCATAACCAATGTAACATATAACGCAATCATATTTTGCAAATCATAACTTTTTTTTTTCTGAAACTTATTGCATAACATATACAACTTATTGCATAATAAATGCATCATAAAACTTATAACTTAAACTAAAAACATTATGCATTATCAAAATGCAAAACATACTTTAAATACTTTGAAAATCATAACTTGAACTTTTAAAAACATTATGTATGTCAATATGCAAATAGACTTTAAACATAACAGTTGCAAATTCATTGCAAATCTTGCTTTGTATCTTTAAAACTTTTTGCATAATAAATGCAAACATACTTTAAAAGAAACTTGCATAATAATTGCAAACTCATTTACAAACGTATACATAAATATTTACAAATCATTTACTTTATGCTGTAGGTGAGGTTTGAAACTTACCTGGACTTAATTCTAACATTCTCTTTTCCGTTTCTATCTTGTTCTTTTTCCTTCCATTGGTCAGCTTCTATGTCCCAAATAAAACTTCGTGATTTCTAGCCTTCCAAGGCTCCTTTGAAACTCCTTCCTTAAAACTTGCTGAAATTCCTTGAACTTTGCCTCTTGAACTTAATTGGGGCTATTTTTGCTAAAATGTGAAGTTGAAAAATTTTTGGAAGAGCTCATCAATGGCTGCCGGTTTGGGAGGAAGAAGAAAAGAAAATAATTTTGGCTAAACTTGCATTAAATGCTTACATATCCTTTTAGGTGACTCATCAAGTAACCCATTGGGTTACTAGGTGTCTCAATGGGATTGGGTCACCTTTCATGGCATGGTGGCCTAATGAAATCCAATTGGGTGTCCACTTGGTGGGCCCCAAAATTTACACTGTGTAATTTTTCACCACACAGTATTTTTCCTATACTGCCGTGGCAAAATCAATGTAAAAACATATTCCTAGACTATATAAAATATTTTTCTTGCCTCTGGTTTATTTTTGGAGGCCAAATATAACATTTCTTATTCATCTATATTCTCTAAACAATCTTATTTCTACACTGTTTTAACTTAAACAGTCCAATTTCTGTACTGCATGACCTTAAACGGTCCAATTCTTACACTGTATTACTTTTACAGTGTAATGCATAACTTTATTAGTGTACTTTCTTACACTGTATTATTCTAATACTGTATAATTTTCATGTTGTTATACAGTATTTTTTCTTAAACTATATTTTTTGACTTAATATAATCTTTAACTTAATGCATTTTTAATGCATTAGAAATTCTTGGGTGTTACATAATGGTCTTTAGTTAAGCTTGTTTTTATAGGAAAATAGGCTGACACATGGCAATAACAAAAGGTAAAGAGTGACAGAAAATAACCTTAACATTTCTCATAGTACTAGATATGCAACTTTTATGGCCATTAATAGAATGGAATTTATTAATTTAATTATAATTAATAAATGTTGTACCCTATACTTGGTCAATGAACTAACTTCCATCATTTTCGTATACATGTAGGGTAATTTGTCACCACCACAACGTACTAATTACTATGATGTAAGTAGCTCCTAGTGGTTGACACCTGTCTCTCCACGAACTAGTTGTGTGGATGTAAAAAATCAGCTTTATATATATATATATATATATATACACACACACACATATAATAAAGAATTGATAGGCATATTTTATATTTAGTTGTCCTTTCAATTAGGTGATCTATGGAATTACGGCTAATAGTTTGCTTTTTTTTTTTTTTGATCTCGTGCATATGTATGTGTGTAGGGAGGTGTCTGTTGGAGTTTCTTCAGTTGAGTATTAAGTTATATATATAATTAAATTTGGCCAAATCTACTGCGGAAATATAAACGTCATTCTCTAGCTAACAGGACAGCAATCGCCAATTGATCAGAGAAAGCGGTATTACATATACATGTATATGTTTTGGGGAAAATCAATCCTTAATCCACCCCCAAGAACCTGTTTCAGCAAAACAGAAAAATAAAATAGAAAATAACAACAATCACCACAACATAAGAATTTACGGAAAAAAACTCTAAAAGAGGAGTAAAAAAATCACCACAACAGAAGAATTTAAGTGAAAAGCTCTAAAACGAAAGAAAAACCAAGGTGGTCAGGAGGAAAAAAAAAAATCTACTTTGTGAAAAATTTTATTCTCCCACTCTCAGCGGCCCCAATTCTGTTGCGTTTGCCCTTAAAATAAGAGAAACAAGAAAGAAATTTAAGTAGACTCAGAATCCAATGTTTAGAGTCCTTTTGAGCAATTTGAAACAGAAGTTCTAGGTTACTTGTTGTATAGGCTTGAGAGCCCTCCTATTTTTCTTTTGATGTGCATCTAAAATTCTTTTTATTTTGCCAAAACCCTAACGGCACATGAATACACGACGCCTCGTTATATTCATGAAAATGATTGATTGAATAAATAGCGAAAGAGTTATATGTATAGTATTCAAATTGAACAGTTTACAAATTAATTAATGCCTACTATTTGTTTCGTACTTTAGTAGGAAATGGCCATTTAGATGATTTAGGTTTCGACTTCTTTCTGGATGCTTCTATGGGCATGTGCGTTAAAACAAAAAATCTCTATGAACAAATTTTTATCATTTAGACACAAACACATATACGTATAACTAAGATTCAAACTACTAGCTATTTGATTTTGTTACTCTCTTAACTTCCTCTAAAGGGTACATGAGTAACAGTTTACTACTAAAGATTTCACGTACTTTCTTCATCAAATACTCGTATAATACATGTACACACATATAGATAGAAAAAAGTCCTAAATAATATTTACATTATATATGAATTCATGATACAGATATATTCTTGGAAAGAATTATTTTGGGGCTTCATATGAAACATTGATAGTGCTTCCTACTACCGTAGTGTGGACCCATTTTATGATCTAAAAGACAGATCAATACATTGACTGTGTAAACGAACTTCGTCTAGTCCTTTTACAAATTTAAGATCTTGTCTACAATAATAGACAAAATTATATGCCTATACATATATGCTGAGCCACAAAAATTAACCAGCGGCATGGACATGACTGAATCAAGGGCAAATAAAAAGATGCAGGACTGACACACAATTTTAAAAGGAAAAAATACAAAATTTATAAAATTTCATATACAAAATAAAAAAAAATTGTAGGACGGTCGTCCATTCTCGTCGCCTTTATATGTACATATATATAAATAAAGAACCACCCCAGTTTGATGGGAAAATGACTCAAACAATTGGCTATAGCTGATAACAACTACACCTAGGTCTTGCACTGATTGTCGCTGGGAATTACGCTAGCCACTTCCAAGGGGCAAGAGAAAAGGGCTTCATTAATATCATCAATGACTTTGTGTTTTTGAGTAGCTATATAGTTGCGTGTTCATTCAAGTTGTGGTGCTAAATAGTCAAGAAATAACCATTATTTATAGAATATTGTCAAGCATGCGTACGTGATTAGATGAATAATAATTCGTTGAATTTTTTCATCATTTATTGCTGCATCTTCCAAATTAAGAGAAAAAAAATTACAAAGATGCGTGGCTAATAGAGATTTTATTCTTTCTAAGACCAAAAAAAAAACAAAACAAAAACAAAGACTTTATTCGATCCTCACGGAGCACAAATAATTGAATGAATAATTTGTGAAGCATGCATATCTAGATTAAATATACGTTGTCCTTATTCACCAAAAAAATATACATTGTCCTTTTCCATTATCGACGTAAGGGAAAAAAAGGGCATTGCTTCGGATTTAGCTTATATCTCTTTTTTTTTTTTTAAAAAAAAAAGAAATACTAGATCATTCTTTATGTTCTCTTTTTATCACATGTTGTCTCTTTTTCCCAAGAAAATAGAGCCTGTTTAAAAGTAATTTTTTTTAATTGTTATTACAAATCTGCCATTTTGATATTAGATTCTACTTTTTATTTTTTTCTTTTTAAAAATCTAAATTTAAATGTTATATGACGTTTAGAAAAACCGATAGACTTATATGTATATATTGTTTACGCATATATAAAAAGTTATACATTTTTAAAAAACTGTATGTACGTACAATTATATGTGTAAACGTTATATATATACAAACGCATAACGTTAAGTTTTTATATTTTATATACAAATATATAAACGTGTCATACTATACGCAAGTTTATATATATATATATATATACACATATACACACGTAAACCTATCCATGTACTAATTGTAGGATACAATTTTAAGTAGTTAGCTTTCAGGTTCAGATAACTAGGATGTCGCCCTTGCTTAGTTTCTCTCACTTAATTTTATTATAGGACAATTTGTAAAGGAAAAAAATTAATAAAAATGGTCATAGCGCTTAGAATTGTCTGCAAGCCAAATTTGAAGCGCCATTGCCATAAAATTAACACATTAAGTCTATGACATGCCTCTCTAGGTTCCTTAAATTGAAGCCATAAAAAGCTAGGTTCCTTTTATTGAAACAAATATCTCTTTTAATTATCTCCTTTCATATATTTATTTGATGAGTAAAAACAATGTTGTAGAGCATCAACGGTGCTAAACACTAATCACTAATAAAATATGGGTCCTATAATATAAGATCTATAGGTGAGGTTCACCTTATATTAGTTACAGTGTTTAACACTAATGATGTCTCAAGCGACAAGTAACGTTATAAGGTACTAAATGATGTGGCACTCAAAGAGAGAAAAAGTGATCATCATTAGGTCCCATAATTAAACTCAAAAAGCACCAATAACAACTTTAGCTGCCAACTCATGTAGCAGAAGGCACTACTAGTGCCCTTAGTTTTATTCTTACATGTTAGGTAAAATTTTTAATTTGCTACCTGTATAATTCTTTTTTTCCATTTTTTTTTGGAGCCACTAAGGTTTTTTTTTTTTTTCCACTTTTAAATTTGTAGTAGTTCGTCCCTATTTACTTTTCTGAGATGTACGTATATGTATGGATGATTGAGAAGCCACAAAGAAGATCAGTCCTGCAGTAAGAAGATCTCAATTTTAGGCCATTCCAAGAATTAACATTTATCATGGATATTGAAAGCTATAAAACTACAATCTTATCAATTTAAATAATCAGTTGATTGGCTGATGAATGTAATCACTCAGAATATAAATTAATTCTTGTTGGTTATAAAGCCTATCCTAGAACATACGTGCTTGTGATATGCTTAGCAAAAGAGATTGCCAAACATGCATATTTGCATTTGGGTGCTTATGAGGTCATTTCGTTGATATGATTATTAGATAACTTGTACCAATGCACATAGGTACATTTACAGTTAAAGATATTTTGTTCGCATAAAGGAAACAATGGATTGTACATTATAATTTTAGAATTTCTATATGTTAATGGATATGGTTGCGTTGATTGTCATGAGTGAAATTGGTGTAGTGGCTAATAAATACACTCTAAGAAGTACTTTTTTCTTATTTTTTCCCTTTTCTTTTTTGGTGCCAGGAACACTCTATGAAGTACTTGGAAGCTAAGAGTACTTACCTGAGTTTGGCAAATCCATGGCCTATTCACAAATCACGTGTGTTTAATAGCCCGTTTAGAAAAACAGTTACATCTAACAGTTTTTGTTTAAGAACTGTAGAATGTGAGAGCTTTATACTGTAGTAATTTTTTGCTTTTTATTGTAGTATATGAGAGCTTAAACTATTTATGGTTATAACTGATGATTCTAATCCTTTTCCAAATGGCCTATAAATATACATAAATTATAATAAATATCAATTTTTCAAAACTAATTGTAGTAAATATCAAGTTTTGAAAATATTTATATTAGGTGTTTGTAGGAAATATCAAGTTCTAATCAAAATAGTGAAAAGCTATCACATGCTATAGTAAAAAGCAAAAAGATGTTATAGCAGAACTTTCCCATGCTATAGTGTTTTCAACTAAAATTGATTCTAACCATTGGTTCTAATCACACTTCCTAAACACCCTAACAATAAATAGTAGATTTACAATATAAATAATTTATTTACTTCCTTATTTATAATGCAAATAGTTCTTATTTATATAGTAAATATGTTTAAGGTGTAAATAATTTATTTACTCTCTTATTTACAATATAAATTATTTTTATTACATCATAAATCTATTATAAATATTTAAAACTTGATATTTACTTTGAAAATAAATTTTCAGAAATATGTTATTTTACTCGTTTTCCCAACATACATCATCCGGCCTAGAGAGAGAGAGAGAGAGGAAGAACTAAAAAAACAAACAAACAAAACATTGGTTTCTGTAGTGATATTGTATTTGTATTCTTTCCATTTTGACTTTATTCATTGTTGTTGTATTAATTTATGTAATTTTGTATTTTTTTTCGATCTTTTTTTAATTGTAATTTTAAGACATAACCCAACAAGACACACAAAATGTTCCACCAAGTTTTTTTTTTTTTTTAAATGCAATTTTTTTTCCCTCAAGTCACAGCAACATATCCCAGCAATAAGACACACAAAATGTCCCATCGTAAATGTTTTTCTAAAAATACAGTTTTTTTTTAGGTTATAGCAACATGTCCCACAAAAACACTCAGAATGTCTTAGGGGGATATGTTTTTTTAAAAATAAAGTGTAATTTAGGTCACAACACAATATCCCGATAAGACACTCGGATATGCTTTTAGATAAAAGTGGCATATAATTTTTTTTTTAATTCATGGCATGGATAAAATAATTGTTTAATTGTGTGGTATTTTTGTGCTTCTCCATTATTTTGTTTTTGGGGTAAATATAACGTTTGGATCGACACCTGCATTAGAGCCTATCTTAACAGTTCCCATTGTTGGAGTCAACCTCAGTCAATTGGAGACAATATCCCATTCGTCTCTCTGTTTGGTCGACTTGACATGTTTATCACCAATATTGGGGCTAATAGTATTCTAGCAACTTGTGGACTTGGTCTTTTTTTTGTTTTCTTTTTGAAAAAAAAGCCCTCTTGGTAGATGCAAAAGTGCAGGTTTGCATCAAAGCCCCCGGAGATCGTGCACTTTCACCATTGGCATGGCAAAAAGGAAAGCAACGGCTAGCACTGAGCGGTGTTATTCCTCGTCATTCACCAATAGTAGTACGTGGGCGGTGTTGTTCCTGAGGAAGATTATCTGATGCTAGTTGCCACAATAACAAGTAAAAAAACCCGTCAGCATATCATAGTAATGATATTTATCTTGAGCAAACTTCAGGATAAAGTTTGGCAAACTTCAACGTTATAGTATTGTAAGGGACTCTCAAAAATGCAATCTCTAGTCCTTATAATCCTTCTAAGCAAACAGAGCTCTAAGCTCAGAATTTGAACTCAACTTGAATACTGGCAAAGGAAAAGGAAATTTGTAGGCAACCAGAACCAAAGAAACTTATACATATATCTTAAGGGAACAAAAATATACATCAAGTAACAGAATTGTACATTTGTTATACTAATTGATAATTAGTTGCTAATAAAATTGTTCACTATGAATATGTTTGGGAACGTAGTTAAAACTATATAGTTAGAACTAATTTATTGTTGCATGTAAGAGATTTACACTATAACCTACTTTTGCTTTACATTGTAGCATGTGATAGCTTTATAATGTAGTAATTGTAATTATATAGTTAAAATAACGTTGCCAAAAAAGTATATATATGTCTAATTTCTTAAACATTTTATCCTTTAAACGAACACGCACTCTACAATATCCTATCAATTACTTGAGAAAATTAAAAGCTCTCAAACAGTCGATGGTACAAAAGAGAACTCCAACCTACTTAATCACATCAAATATAAGACTAGAAAACTCATATATATCAAATTTGACGGTAAATCATTCAAATTAAACCTGATCAAGTGTAACGACCTCCAAAATTGCAAAGGTTATGTCCTCGAAATAATATCTAGAACAGGGAAAAAAAAAGATTACAATGTGGAACCAGCAAAATCAACAAGATGAGAAAGACTAGCTCTCTATTCAAAGACAAAGACGGCAGGACATCTACGGACTCCAATAAGGTGAAATGGTAAACATCTTAGGTGAAAGGCCACTATCTCACAATCCAAACTCAAATCTCCGACTTCCTCACAGCCACATGCTCTTAACTAGAGTGGATATGCAACGCAGATGAAGACTTGTAACTTTTCAATAATAGAATTTAGACTTGCTAAGGACTTGGACCTTCATCTTAAAAGGTCTTAGTAGTTGCTATTTGTTTTTATGTTTTAACAATATAGGGCTCGGTATTATTTTCTTTTTATATGTCCCCACAAGATGATGCTCTCTTTGGAGTCATCAATCGCGCATTGGATGGATCGAGTAGCTCGTTTGAGCTGGTTGGCCTTTGATACCGTAATAGAATTTAGAATTGCTAAGGACTTGAGCTTTCATCTTAAAAGATCAACTTATTAAGTAGGGTAGCCCAAATCCCTAACAGTTGCTATTGTCTTTTTTTTTTTTTTTAACAATGTGAAACTTGGGATTCTTTTCTCTTTACATTCGGCTCTTCAATCTCCATCTCGGCAACTTCAAGATCTACAATCACAATCAGAGAATAGATCACGTGGAATGCTCTCAAAAGCTGGCAATTAAAGTGGAGAATGAAGGATGTTTTGGGGAGTGGGAGAGAAAAAAGAAAGAAAAAGAGATAGAGAGAGAGAGTTTGATGTGGTCGAGCTCCGACTTTGAGATCCGGCAAGCGTGATGTCCGATTTCAAGATTCGGCAAGTGTGAGATCCGACTCGGCGATAAGGAAAGTGTGAGCTCCATGTCACAATCTTTGTGATGATCTTCAACATCTGGTGTGAACTTTGACGACGAGTGGAGATGTAGAGGGACAAGAGAGAAAGAGGAGATAGGTTAGAGAGAAAATTTTTGTTCAGATGAGAGAAAGGATTTGGAATGAGGGGAAACAAATGAGAAGGTTTTTTATTTTGAAAGTCCAAATTTGTGGCAATTGCAACATAAATTTTTATATCTTTGTGGCATAAATAAAAGATGATTTCAAACATAGTATAGAGTGTAATTTTTCTTAACAACAAAGTAAAAATGATAATTTTGATATATTATTTTGATTTATGTTTTAGTACATGGTGTTACTTCAAATGCTATATCTATCTTTTATGATGATTATTAATTTTGTAGAAGTTTTAAAGGGAAACTTTTTATTTTAAAATTATTCAAACATATCAAGGTTGTAATGATTAAATGAAAAGATATGTAAAGCAATAACAATTAAATGATAAAATTTGACATATTAAGTTTAAGATATGTCAAATTTAATACTAAAAATAACATTTTATTAAGTAGTTTTCTTGCTCATGTACTAAAATTTAATATTCGTACATTAATTTGTCACTACATTATAGACACTCTTAAGTGCTTTCAAACTTGTATAGATGCTACGTGGGTCTCTTTTAGTTAGTCAACCTGAATTAACTGGACAACTAGAGTCTTCAATTAGGCAACTCTGATTGACTTAGTACGGAGATTGTCCACTACTCCGCGGATCTATCAGATTGACTCGAAAGGGATTATTTATGGTACTTTACTACAACTAGAGAAGTCATCTCCTATGTAAATCCTCCTATTGTAGACTACTTGGAGACTCCGCAGTCACCTCCTAGGTGACTCCTAGAGATCTAGTCAATCCCCATCAAGAGATCAACTCAGCTTATGATCAACTCCGAAGGAGTCCATTTATAATTGACTGCTCAAGTCAGATAGCCCCTATATCTAATACTCCTTGAAACTATATAACCGCAGATCACGAGAGAGATATCTGTTCAGGATGAATGAAGCCTCCACATTCAGGATAGGGAAAATATCTCAAAATCCAAATGGTAAGCCACTAAGCTTCGGTTTAAAACTTTAATTGTAACTGGCTTTTAAGTAACTATAGCAGATGACAGCTTTACATTGTAAAAACCTTTTGTTTTTTTACTGTAGCTGCTGAGGATTTAATTTATACTGTTCATAGTTATAACTGATGGGTTGAAACTGAAATACCAAACACCCTTTAAGCCTCCGAACAAGGTGATTAATATTATATCAGCCCGGCGTACAGAAGTTTGGGGTACCTTAAACCCTAGCTCGTATTCCACTCCTGCTACTCTTTACCTTAGCATTCTGTTGCTTTCTTCTCTATGAGTTGTTTAATGGGTTGAGCATCAGGGTGTTTCTTTCGTGGAACTCAGTCAAACGAAGTCAGACTGATCATTGACCTCAAGTACAAATTAACCGTAAATTTACTGTCCGCAAACATATAAAAAGATTTATCAAAAATTGAACAATCCTCTTGCTATTCAATATCTCTGGAGTAATACAGTATAGGTTTAATCTATTTTCTATTCCATAAATATGCAAACATTAATTATATATTCAGTTTAATTTAATATGTTCATATGCTTATATATGGCAGATGCTATTTCACATACATAACACGCATGTGTGTGATTATTTAGGGGATTTAATTAAATAGATCGTGATGATATGTGTCAATTAAGTCACTAATTGGAATTCCAAATTAAAGTGAGCTTCATTTTTGTTTAAGTTGTATATATATTTCAAGTAATTTGTTTTCATCCCGTACATATACTCTCATGATGATTATTAATGGTTAATATTCCCCCCCCAAAAAAAGAAAAAGTAGGCAATTCATTTAGAAATTATTATTTGGGATGCCAATTTATGTCAATGCGTTGTGCAATATGTTCAAATTGATAAACTAGTTTGAACTGAAAAAAGTTAGTTAAAAACTGTAATATGTGAAAGTTTATACTGTAACAGCTTTTTATTTTATACTATAACATGTGAGACTTACATTATTATTTCGAACCGGTTTTGAATCGTGCCATTGTGTAGATCGTCTAAGAAATTTATTTTGTAATGAATTATTGCAGATTAACATCTATGAGAATAGATTGTTTGTCTTGCTTGTAAAAACCAAATCTTGAATCTTATCACATGATAAGATTAACTTCTTATTTTAGACATGCTAGTAACAAAGTAAGCTAGTTATATATGGCGTTCTTAATTACTCTTTGATCAAATAATAAATCTTTTTTTTTTATAAAATGAAAAGGAGAATGCCACCACTTTTGAGTGAGGCGAAATGTAACTCGAACCTTTAACCTATGGTTGGGGTGGAAAGATATACAATCAACTAAACTGTCATCACTTGTTATAATAAATCTTATTTGCAACTTGCTACAACATCTAAATGAGGTTAGTTTCTGCTTTATAGCATGATCTTTAATGGGAATCTTTAATTATTATCCCTATTAAATTAATTATATAAGTGAAACAAACGGGGAGGAGCATATGTAGTGGCAATCCTGCTAGGATTTAACTAGTTGCTTTTACATCAAGTGCACAACGTGTCGGACACTTTGATCTCAATACTCATTAATGAAGCAACCAAATATTCTTAAAATTAATAAATAGTGTTAGTTACTAAAGCTTAAATATACCTAGGTAATGTCATTGTCTTGTTGCAGTGTTGTCTTCATTTTTGCTTTCTAGTTTATTGTTTTATTGATCCAATTGGATATGCCACAATGAGATTAATGTGAGTGTCATTATCATGGATGATAAAGAATTCCATTCCTTGTTAAATATATTAATTAACCCCTATACAATATAGGGTTTTTTTATGTGATAGGACATAGGAGTCCAAAATTGTAGACAAAATTGATGACCAAGTTACCATTATAACATATGTGATCATCTCCTACCACAAATGCCATCTTATAAACTAGATAGTTTTGTCTATAAAACCAGACAATTTTGATCTTTAATTATGCGCTCTCCAATCCCAATTATTAATTAATTAAGTTATAAACTCTAAAAGATTAACTAATCTACATCACCAAATCAGCTTGTTGTTTCATAAAGGAAATTTTATAGAAAATATGAAAAGAAACCGGCTGTTTTCCTTGTTCTTATTTGTTCTATTTTTTAGCATCCAACCTAATTTTAAATTTTTGTTGCAATCATGTTATTGTCATTTTATGGCGAGCCGCTTTTCCATTAATTACTGGATCTCATAGAACTAAGAAAGAAATATTAATTATTAATATCCCTACAAATTAGTTAGGTTAGAATATGGGAGGTAAAACTCTCAAGTGGTCGTGATAGGCTAGCACGGCTGTTAATTTAAGGCACAACTTTGTTATTATGAGTGTCTTCTTAGAAAGCAAATTAGGAACTTATTAGCCGACTGTATACGGTATAAACCTCTCACATGTTACAGTATAAAGCTCTAACATGTTACCGTATTTGAATTTCAACTTCAAGTTTTAAGTTGCTTACCGAACGCTCTATGTCGTACTAGCACAAGACATTATTTATCTGTGTCGTATCATGTTGACTTATAGGGTGTTTGGCATGGTTGTTGACACCATTAGTTAGAGCTGTAAACACTGTAGCATGTGAGAGCTTTACACTGTAGTAATTTTTTTCTTTTTACTGTAGCGTGTTAGAACTTTATACGGTTTTTAACTGAAAAGTTGATTTGAACCAACTTTACCAAACAGGTTATTAGAAGTCTGTTCTTATTGGTCCGAAACAATTCATTGACCATGTTTTTATACGTCATCTCATACCAATTCACATGTTTAATTGTTCGGGTTAATGAGACATGTGTTCTTTTTTATTTGTAGAATTAAAATATATCTGTAGTATATGCATATTCTTTATATGTCCCAATACATATGTATAAAGACATTAATGACCATAAAAATGATATTGTTAGTTTTAATTTATTTTTTAGAATAACTATAATATACGTATTTAAGATTTCAAACAGATTATGATATCTTTATATTTAGAAAATTCTCTAAAATTAGGGTGTCTATTGGTTAAATTCAAATTGGTATCTAAAATAACGATTATAAAATTCCTTAAAAAGATGAGATTTTTTTATCGACAAGTTAGATTTACTGACAAATGAGAATTAGGGTGTTGTAATTAAATTAATGATATAGTTTTACTGACAAATTAAATTAGAGTGTTGTAATTAAATTAATGACATAGTATTATTAAGTCTTTTTATGTGTTTTACTAGTGTTATAATTAATATATCATCGTAATGATAATGATACGCAATGACATTCATTTCTTAAGACTTCAAGTGAATGATATTTCTTTTTTTTTGGGTGATATGTAATTAAATTAATGATATAGTATTTATTAAGTCTTTTTGTGTATCTTATAGGTTATATAATTGTTATATCATTAAGTTAATGATACGTAATGATAATGATACTTAATGATATTGATTTTATTTTTTTAAGACTTTAAGTGATAATGATAATGCATCAATGTAATATGTTAAATAAGAAATACACATGTATATTTTTCTCTAATTTAACTATTCGAAAAAAAAGAAATTTGTTATGAAAATTTAAATACATGATAATATTTAGTTAGAGGGTATTTTAGGGTTCTGAATATATAAAATTTTAAAAACTAACATATAAGTGATATTTACATAACGAAGACAAATATTAATTCACTCCTTAAAAAATGAATAGATTATGCAATTTTTACTAATTGTTCTAGTAAATCACCCATTTATACAGGCCTATTTTGGCCCATTAATTCAATTGCAAAATTTAGTTGTAAGTTTTTTTTTTTTTTTTGTAGCTTTAGAAAATGATTCAAATATACAAAAGAAAATTAGTAAAGTAGTTGATAATCGCGCGCATGTAAACATTTAATTTTATTTTAAATTTGTTTTATTCTATTACAGAAATTAGCAAGAAGTAAAGTTTAATAACATAGTAGGTGAAGATCAAGGCCCGCATATAGACCTATGCCACCCTGGCCAGGTTAGATTTTTGAATATCTTTTAAAATATTTCTTATATATAATGCAAGCAAAAACGGCCCGTCCTTGGGCCCATGCGGGCAAGGGGGTAGGCCAGGCCTTTTTTTTTTTTTAATAATAATCCAGATTAGTCTAACTCGTTTATTCCTTTCACCCGTGTGGACTCAGCATGGATTAACATATTTATTTGTGTCAGATGTGTTGTACCTTGTCTAACTAGTTCTTGTGTCTGGTTGTGCTTGACCTAGTATGATCAACATTTAGGCACAGTATTGTCCATTCGATTAGGTCGAGCTTGCATGAATTAAAATATCATGTCATAAAAAATACGTGTTGTGTCATGTCATACTATCGTGCTATTGGTAAGCCCAATTTATTTAACAGCTCTAATTGAAGGAACTACTGGTACTTTGTAAATTTGTTTATTCACTATTGTTAAAAGCCTATTATTTTAATTTTAAAAAAATTGTACTAAATAACATACTTTTCAATCTTAATATAAATAAATAGTACAACTTTAAAAATATTAAAGTATATTACATTTTTGTAATTTTATTATCTTTTTAAATACTAAAATTTTTAATTTTATCCCCGTCTTCTTCGTCTCTTCTAAAAAAACTCTAGATCCACTTCTCTCTCCTCTCCCTCCTTTCTCATCCTCTTTTTTCTCTAGCCTTAGTAGCAACTCCGACGACGTGCTGCCCCCGTGCGACTCCGGCTAGCATTTCCCTCCATGGCAATAGCATCTCCCTTCACAACTCTAGCAGCTTCTCATGGCGCAGATCGCAGCTTCTCTTAGCACAACTTCTCCCTCTGGACTCTAGTAGCTTCACTCGATTTCAGCCTCACGGCTCTAGCAGCTTCACTCAATTTTGACCTCGCGACTCTAGCGCTCCTCTTCGCGCAACTCCAGTAGCTTTTCCCAACGCAACTCCTGCGATCTTCGCTTACAGATCGCTCTAGCGATCTGGCAAAGGAGTGGATAACAAAGAAACGGGAAGTAAAACAGAGAACGAAGGGAAGAGAGAGAAACGAGGCAGGAAAAGAGAGAAAAGAAAAAAGAAAAAATGAAAAAAATATATAAAATACTAATTAACTGTTAATAATTAAATTGGACTAATTTTGTAATTTAACTAATTAATAAATATACACTTATGTTTTTTAACCTATTCATTGACTTTGTTTTAAAATTAAGCTATTAATTTTTATTTCATTATAAATTTGGTCTATTTTCCTCCTTATCCCATTATTTTTATTAGCAATTGTGCACTTATACTTAGTTTATTGTGTGGATATGAGATATTGATGTTTGGAATAGGTGAATTTGTACGGATTTGAGTTCTTGTAATTATGGTTCACCGTTTTCTCATTCCATATTTAGTTTTAGATCTGATGACTTTTTTGTCTTCTTTTGTAACTGTTTGATTTTTTTTTTTGTAATTACTGTATTTTTTTGGCTGATTTCCTACACTTATTTTGATAATCACTTTCTGGTGATTCGCGTTAGCGATTAGAACTCTCAGATTAATATCAGAACTCTCGAATTAATGTTTTTGTTGAAAATAGATAATAATCTTATAGATAGAAAAAGAATAATCCACCAGATTACTCTTCGGCTACCCACGTTGGTGGTTGAAAACGGCCAACTGATTTTTTTTTTTTTGCTAAAATAAATAATTATCTAAAAGATTGTCAAAAATACTCTATCATATTACACTCTGATGGTCAAAACGGTAATCGGTGTATGGGTCCAATAATAGGAGACCAGCTTTATATGGCATCTGGTAGATTACCAGTAGTAATCTTGTAGATCACTATTTTATATTTTGAGTGATATTTAATTTAGAATTATGTAAATCAAAGTTAATTAATTAAATAATAATTCCACTCATCCAAACAGTATTTACAAGAATGATGAGGGACTAATAGACCTACAAATTTAAACTCCAATAAAACTAATATATTAATTAAACTTTTTAATTAATATATTATTCTTTTATTAATTTCAATGTTACTGCACTAAAAATTTAGAATTGCACTCTTGAAATTTTAGATATAATTACTCATATTTTATAGTTGCCTATGTGATGTAGTTGTTGCATCTAAATTGATTTTCCATAAATAATTCATAATTAGAGGTAGATAAAATCTGTTAACCACTCTAATTACATCTTTATTCTTGAATGTCATTGATTCTCTAGTGAATAATAATTTATGAACTTAATCACAAATTAAGCGCTTATATTACTTAAGATCCAAATCAATACTCAAGAGAATTATTTATCTATTTCTCGTTAAAAAAGAAATAGATTCTATCTTGTAATATTAACATTTTCAGTTACCTGCTTCATTATGCCTCTAAAGTACATAGGATAGGATTAGATTCTTAAATCTGTACAGAGTAAATTAAAAGTCATAATTCCATAAATAAAAGTCTGTCAATAACTCAAAATTAAGGTTGTCTTATATATGACCACCAATTGAGGTGATTAGAACTTGCTATTTTCTAACGGAAATTATTTAGAGCATTATATCATGTCCTGGTCTTACATAATCTCATTGTATACAATGCAATCATTCAATGACTCACTATATTAACAGTTTAAATAAGACTTTTCCATTCTCATTGGAAACAACTTATACTAATAACGCTCAATTAAAGATTCTATATTTTAATTGAATTATTGATTAAGTAATCAATTATATATTACTAACCATTTTAGTTATCATCCTTAAATAGTTGACTTTTGTGTATAACACTTATATATAATATTTAAGATCACATAGATAATTATGAAATTTTAATGATATTTATAAAGTACTAAAAAATACATGAACACAAATATAGTGAAAAATTCACTTTATTTATTCATAAATATGTCTTTTCCAAAAAAAAAAAAATCACATGTTTTAAGGCATTCATCTCTATACATAAATGGTTAGAACTATATCTTGATTCAAATAGTATTATTGTCGTGATATGTTATTTGAATATTGTTAAATATAATTATGGACATGCTACGTATATGTTTATTGATTTTTTTCTCATTTTTCATGAATAGAAAACTATAAATTATCCTAATTATTTGCTTGAGATGGTGGTACTGATATGCTTAAATGAGAACAAATTGAGAATTTTGTAACCATCATAGAGTGTAAAATGCTACTAAAATTATTTACAGGGAATAAAAACATTGAAATTTATGGTTGTTGATATGGATGCAATTTTTTCAAACTTCACTTAAATGTGCTAAAATTTTGCACAAAATACACTACAGACTCCTCAATATTAACATTTGTATTGATAGTTACTGATACTTCTCTGTATTTTATAATGAAAAGATATCCTAGTACCTCCAAAAATCTGAAATTTTCACAGAAATTTCTAAAACGCTTGTAAATTTTGCATTTTGATTGCACCTTGTGTAATGTTTTAATGTACTGGGTACATGATTAGCATGGGACGGTTCTTCTGCCCGCATGTGAACAGTGAAGCCCCACCAAGTGTGCACTTCTGTATGCAAGCAATTGCCTATTGACCTTCTTGTAAACAAAGCCCATAATTTGTTGTCACCTTTTTTTTTCCTAAAACTAACTCAAAATAAAAGTTGCACCAAAAAGTTCTGAAAAAGTTTTTTTTTTAGGTTTGAATCACAGTTTAAGTTTTTTTGCTATAATAATTTTTTCACAAAATTTGAATTTTCGTTTGGATTTTCTGCTCAAACCTATATACTAAATGCGCGTTATAATTTAAAATCAAAATTAGAATTTTGTATACTTCCATGCCAAATCTTTTTTTTTTTTCAAGTGCCTCATCTTTGAGAAAGAACTAAGAAAACAATAAAACAAAAACAGTAGAAAAATTATGGTGATGATAGATCGTCCCTCTAACAAGTACACTTGGTAGAGAATAATATAACCAAGTGTTTATTGGACTAGTTTTGACAAAATTAAAATAAATAAATATCATCTCATTATATAAATAATAATCATTTAATTAGATAACAACAAAAAGTACATCTCATGCATGTTTTATATACACTTATTGAATTTAGAGTATTATTCTCCTAAATACAATTATCATGTACATCAAAACTATATATTCAATGTATAAAGCAAGTGAGAAAGAAGGAGAAAGTTGTTTTATAATATATGATTATGAGTTAGACTCTCATACCAGTTGTTTGTTATAAATATATATATATATATATATTTGTAAAAACAAAAAAAAAACACAATGGAATTAGTTTTTAAAAATATTTCTTATACTCTTAAAATTTATCTTGCTATATATAAAAATATTCATCATAATTGTCCCTACCAATTGGGAAAAACTCTTTGAATGATCAAGCGTTAAAATCACTGTTCTAATTTCTTATCATTCTCTCATCTTTGAATTAGTTGGTGTATGGACACCAATATCTTCTTAAACCTTTCAATTCTCCTTTCAACCGATTTTGACAGTGGCTTTCTTAGCTCTAAAGGAGAAAGCACATAAAACCTAGATGGAGACCAAAAAAGATACAAGTTCAAAAATACCATTAGAGGTCTATTTATTTAAAAAAAATAGATCACTTCCTTATAGGAAGTGTGAAGGAGGTGTGCATGTGGCGCATCCTCTCCAAGGAAGGAAGGACTATTGCATGTCACTATTTGATTAATTGTGCAATTTTTCTCTAATCACAATCCATCTTTTGAATAACCAAGATCTAATTTAAATTCTTAATTTACTTGAATTTTTCTTAATTGTTAAGATAAATAATCTTTCATGCTTATCATAACTATTTATGTTATTAAATAAAATAGACAATCATTGCACCATATTTATCTTAACAATTAAAATAAATACTTTCAATATAGTTGCTATCAATTTGTCACATAAAACATATGTAATAGGAATATGTCACTGTTATATGGAAACACACCTGCAAATGTGTCGAATACTATTTATCAGACGCCAAATGGATACATGAAGATTGTACCGAGGATTTTCTATTGTCCTAAGAGACTAAAAGTTGTCCAAGAAAATTTCATTAGTTCATTCTATAGAAAATAGAGTTAACAAGGGGATCATATAGCCTTATTTAATTAAGCTCTTATATTTAATCAACTATGATCATAAACAAATTAACGTAATTATTAACTTTGATTTGCCATTATAGAATTAAAGTTACACACTTAAATTATATACATAAAATATAAGAAGACAAAAAAATAACAATTTTGAGCTGCTATATAATCATTTTTATGTGATTTTATCCTCTATAGTAATATTCATGCAACTACAATTGGGTTATAATTTTTGTTTAACCACTCTAAATATTTTCTTTTCCATGAGTTAAGTTTATCCTCTATTGAGTATTAATTTATGATCCTATTATAAATATAAAATGAATTTATTTGCTATCTAATATCAAACATGTTTGAGATTTTATTTACCTAAGTACCAAATTAATACTCAAGATTTTCTTAACAAAGCAGTCTTGATTAAATAATCAACATTACAACGATTAAAAATAAGATCATTCTACTATTTTAGAATTACACGATACCGTAATCTTATAGAAATAAAGTGGCCAACTTTGTTTATCAATCGTGAACACAATTTTTATGTATGGGCCAAAATTTGCCAACCTCAAAATATTAAATGTTAGTGAGATGGAATTGAAATTTGACAACCAAAAGAATAATAAATACAAGAAATGAAGATGAAAATGATAAAAAAAAAAAAAATCAAAGAAAGAATACTAAGACCCTGTTTGTTTTTGTTCTCAAAATTTTTGAAAATGTTTTCGCATGTTTTTCGAGGCAAAAATTTTAAAAACACTTTCAGCATAACTCCCAAAAAAATTTTATTTTTCAAAACAAAAATATTTTCACCTATTTTAAAAACAATACCAAACGGCCCTTAAGAATTTATAGTGGTTCGGCTAAAAGTAACATGATGCACTATATTCTCAAAAAAAAGGATTACACGTTCAAGACCTTACTAAACACTCAACATATTTAGGGGATTTATGTTTTGAGTTGTCATTAGGCCCAAGTGTAATGAGAGTGATTATTAGGATGTCAATGGGGTAGGTCGTCTCACACGTATTTTGGGTACGGTGAGGGAGGGTGAAACCCACTTTACGAGTAGGGCATAGTAGGCACAGGGTGACCCAAACTTGCCACGTTTATGGAAGGTTGAGAGAGAGAGAGAGAGAGAGAGGGTGAAGCCCACTTTACGAGCAGGGCATAGTAGGTACAAGGTGACCTAAACCTGCCACGTTTATGTAAGGTTGAGAGAGAGAGATGTAGTTTTTCTATGATAATGGTACTTTTTTTTTGTTTGTTTTTGGAAACAAAAAAGAAAGAAAAAGGGAGGAAATCTCAACTAGCCATTTTAGTTATTTATTCATTCATTTCTCAAAAGCATTGCAGAGGAGAAGCGTTCTTTTTAACTCACGTTCAAATTTCTTCAAAAATGTATGTTGTCAAGCTTTGATTTCAAAGAAGGAAAAGACGATTGGCGTGATTATTAGGAGAGAGATTGAGAGAGAGACAAGAGGGTTATGTTACGAGGGACATAGCGGCGAGATAGCGGAGGTCAGAAAGGACGATCTCGGAGTTGTTGAGGAGGTGGGACGCACAACGATAATGGCTTGAGGTAAAAAGAGCCAAGACAGAGTAAGCTGTGTAGTCCCATACAGGCATCAAGTGTAAGAGAAAGTTGAGCCCCCCTTTACTTTTTTTCTCACCTATATAACATACATATACATAAGTTATATACTCAAAAAATTACTAAAACTTGAACAAAGCCCCCTCCCCAAAAAAAAGTTTATATATAATCTTATATGTTATAAGGTATTAGCCCTTCTAACAAAAAATTATAGCTCCATTACTAGTCCTACATCACCTGGAGAAAGTTATAAATAATGGTTTATAAGTAAAGACATTATCTTACAATGGTATGAGGCATTTTAGAGTGAAGCCTGAGAGTAACACCATGCGGGCTTAGATCTAAAGTTTATAATATCACACCAAATAAAGGTATGGGTCGTTATTGTATTACCCGATAAATTCTCAAGTTTATTACACGTATAATATTTAAAATTAATTATTTAAATCTAAATTTAATGATAAATTCCATAAGAATAAATATGAGATTTTTAAGATTAAATATCATGTCGTAGTCTTCAAGCGAAGTAAGAACGATTCAAATATATGAATCAGTTGATAAACAACAGTAAAATAAGCTAGAAAGCTTAATTGTTATAGCATGTGTTGCAACAAGTTTTGAAACAGAAATACAGTTTAAGAAAAATACTATATAAAAAAAGAAATTATACAATATAAAAATCAAGCAATATAGAAATTATGCAATATTAGAATAATGTAGTGTAAGGATTATATTGCATAAAGTTAAGCAGTATGAAAATTTGACTATATAAAGTTAAG
This sequence comes from Artocarpus heterophyllus, assembly GCA_025403435.1. Lineage (NCBI taxonomy): Eukaryota > Viridiplantae > Streptophyta > Magnoliopsida > Rosales > Moraceae > Artocarpus > Artocarpus heterophyllus. The sequence goes on from CM046344.1 coordinate 7,510,375, forward strand.
AAGTATAAGACTTACACTATGTGGAGGTTGTGGATTAGTTGGAAGGTTGTGGATTAGTTGGAAGGTTGTGGGACCCTATAAACAGTATAGAAAAATATACTAACAGTATAGAAAATATACCGATAGTGTAGAAAAATATAGTATAGTGTAAATTTACGCAGTATAAAAAGCATGTATGACCCATTTTTTATGTGACACTTTCAATGTGGAAAAATTGCCGCCTCTTTCCCCATGTAGAACCATTTTTAGCCATCAAAAGGATGCAATTTTTAATTGCAATTAAATTATTAAGTTGATGACATGGAAAGGTGAAAAACTAAGCTGGAAAATGTCCACATCTCTCCTTATATTGCACTAGTTTTGTCCTCAATTTTGGAGCAATTTCTAATTCAATTTAGTCCATAAAGTGGGTTTTAAGTGGTAGGACTTAATTGGAAAAAAAAAGGCTAGTTTGTGATCTCCATATTTTGCTCCATGAAAAACCAAAAGAATCAATTTTTTTCATGCCAAAAACGGGTAGCCTCACCCCTTTGTTCTTTTAAAGATTTTATTGGAAACAACTTCTAATCCATCAAGGAAGTAAAAACAAGCATTCTAGAGTAAGATTTAGCAATTTTTGAGGTAAAAACTCAAGTTTTACTTTATGTATTTTAGTGTTTTTGCTTGAGTTTTGGGTGGGTTTTATAGCATGCTATGACCTTGTTGTCAAGGGACTTTAATAAGCTTTCACTAGCTAAAAGTAGATGACAAATACTTTGGATTGTCTAGGTAAAACCCTAGTCTCACAAACTATGTTAAAGATTGTATATTTTTATGCATACCAAGTGTTTGATGCAAATTAAATGCTATGGCATGTAAGAAAAATATTATGGTATGTTTTGTTTATGCGTTAAGTGCTTGATGATAAACTTAGAAGGGTTTAGATGAAATCAAACTCAGGTAAAGCAAACCAAGAATTGTTTTGACTCAAAAAGGGCATTTAAGGGCTATTTTGAAAGAATTGAATGTTTGAGGTACTTATATGTCATATTATTTTCTAAGCTCAACACAATATTTATTGGAAATATTAAGCCAGACAACTTTAGTGGAGAAATCCCGCTCGAGTAAAAAAACCTTAAATTTGGTTTTGCTTCTCCCAAATCTCTATGAAGATGAATGATTTTGAGGGAAGTTAACATGAAAGTTGTAGATCTCATCAAAATGATGAAGGATCATAGACTGTTCTTGAAAATTCTATACCGATTTTAAGTTAGAAGTTTTACGAGATTTTAATCACGAAATTTCAAAACAAGGAAAACATTTTAGAATAAAAAGAATTTGACCTGAGAGCTTTTAAGTTTTAATTCTTATGAAAAGCTAGACGTTTTGGTATAAAACTGTTATTTTTTATCTTGAGGGCAAAAATGTCAAGATTTATGCCTTAGGTTAATATCGTAAAACATGTGAAACAAAATTTTTCATTATGCAAAGTTGGTTTTCTTCACTACAGCGAACAAGTGCGTAACCATGGGTTTCTAAAACTTAATGGAATGTGAGAATTCCTGAGAAAACACGATAAACCAAAATCATCAAAATTATATTATAGGTCAAAACCATAAAATTTTGCTAAAATCAATTTTTTTATGAAAAGAAAACCGATGTTTTGTTTTTTGTAATGTTATGAGTAGCAAGGAAATATAACTTTTTATTTAAACGGGTTTTGAAAGTTTTTTAAGACCCATCAAGTGCAAAATGGTCATTTTTCATAAAAAGGTCAAAACGAACCCTGAAACGTCCAATTTAGGAAAACGCCCATTAGCAAGAATTTTTCATAACCTATAGGCAATGGAATGGCAAAGTTAGAACGGGTAGTTTAGTCAGGTAACGTTTGAATTACACAACTTATGAAAAACCTGTTAAGGATAAAATTATCATTTTTGTACAACGGCTAAAACGGAGCTTGAGCACTCTAAATTAGTTAAACGCCCTTAGATTGAAAATGTTTCGAATCACATTAAATAACAAAAACGTCAATTAAAACATGAAATTTGATCAAGGAGTGTTTAAGTTAAGTAATAGAGAAATGAACTGATAAGTTATGAGACTAAGTAAAAAGGAATGAATGGTTAATGTTTAAGTTCTGTTATCGATCGAGTATATCGATAATAAAAAAAGTAAGCTAATAGTCAAGTGTCATTTGTATAAGACACAAAGCCAACTAATAGAAGGAAAAAGGATATAATGGGAATGCTAGCGCTATAAACAAGTAAGTTTCAAACCTCACCTATAATATGAAGAAAATGACTTTCAAATGCTTAATAAATATTTGTAATGTATTGCATTTGTTATGCATATTGTTTTAAAGTTTAAGTCATGATTGGCATTGTGATTGCAATTGATATGTTTAATGTTTTACACATTAAGTTATGTTATACATAATGTTCACCAAGATTACAAGATTAGTAATCTAAACCCACAAGTTAAGATAAAAAAACGCCGTACTAGTTGCTCGACCTAAGGAGAGATTCTGTTAAGTTATGTTACGGCCTCGATTTTTTATGGAATATGCTTTGGGTACATATACTTTGGCCTATAGTTCAAGAAAGTTCAATATGATGATAAGAAGTTTATAAAAGAGCATAAATGAAATAATGTATTATGATATTGCTTTTCTTTTTAAAATATTTTCTTTACAAGTAATGTTTATGTGAAATATATTACAAGATATGTTTTATGATGAAAAACATTTTGTGAAAACATTTTATTAGATATGTTTACGAGAAAATGTTTTAAGAAAGAAGTTTTATGAGAAATGTTTAATGAAAGATGTTTTTACGAGGAAGGTTTTGAGAGAAATGTTTTAATGTTTTGTGAGATTAGTTTGAACTTATTAAGCGAAAGCTCGTTAAAGTTTCATCGTGCTATAGGTAGTTCTATAGAAGACCAGTAAAATTGGTTAAAGAGCTCGGTATTATGGAGATAGAGGCAAATGTTGGATATAGATATTATTACAGTTGTTCTCCACTGCTTAAAGAAAAAGTTTTCACTGTTTAAAAAGATGTTTTAAAAGGTTTTACGAAAGTAAATGTTTTCTCAACGAATTCTAAGAAGTTTTGAATGAATGTTTAAAGAAATGCCATAAGAAAAATATTTTAAAAAGATATGCTTTCATGAATTGTTTTGAAAAATTACAATGTTAGTTTTATATTATGTTACAATTTACATTTCAATAGTTGTTGCAATAGTTTCAGTAAGATTTTCAAGCATGTATTTAAGGAAAAAAATATTTAGTATTTTTCGTATTAGTACGTAAGAAACCAAGTTTAAGAAATAATGTTTAAATAAGCTAAGTGACAATCCAAAAAAAGAGGTCGTTACAGTTACAAATGGTACTAGAACCATAAACCAGCCGAAAGTGTGGCCAACAAGGACATTGAGCCTTAAGAGGTGTGACGATTGTGATAGTAATTAATTCCTTCAGGTAAGAGGGCCAACTCAATGCAACTTGTGTAATCCCACATAACTTGGACAAGGTTACAAGTAATGGTTTATAAATAGACACTATCTGTAACACCCGCCTATTTTATGTAACGGACCACGTTAAGTTAGTAACGTTATTAAGGAATGTTATTAATAAATAACGTTATATGATATGATATGTGATGTGCATGTTACTAATTTTTATGTCAAGTTTTGTGACAGGTGACGACCGCATGGGATCGTTGTGCTCTAGTGTTCATGTGAAATTCTAAGTATATGTTTATTAATGATGCAATATATGATTATTTAAGATGCAATGATGTATGAATGTTTTATGTTATGGCATTTAATGACAGATCGGCAGGCCGAACTTCTTGCCGAGATCGGCAGGCCAAAGAAACCCACCGGCAGGTCGAACTTGCTGGAACCGGCAGGCCGAAGGGGAAAATCGGCAGGCCGAACATGGCTGACGAGCAGTCAGCAGAAATCTCTCCAGAGTTATGGCTGAGTTAACTACGTTAATTGGATGAATTAATGTGATTAATTGGCATAATAATGGAATGTTTTTATCAGTTAAGGAAATTAAAGGGTTTGACTTTGCATTAATTTGTATAATTATGAATGATTTCCCATTTTTAAGAGGGCAAGATATGGCAAGTGTGACTACTGGATTTGACTTTCCTTCTTTCTCTTCCTCTTCCCACGCCTCACGCCCCCAACAGTCAGAATTTCCTGACTTAATGAAGGCCATGAATGCTCATTATACTTATTACATTAAAAATTTTAACGTTTCTTCCTTTTATTATTTTCTCTCCTCTCACGCTCTCTCTTTCTCAAAAAGTCTGAGACATTTTCTGTTTTCCCTATCTTCCTCTTCTCTTCTTCAAGAAATTTCTCTCTCTCTCTCGAAAATTTTCTGAGTATATTGAAAGAAAAAGTTTTGTTTCGTTGGTGAATTCAAGAATTTTGAGAAGAAACTTCAAGGTATGAATTTAGTTTTCTGGTATTTTTGAAAAGAAATTCTTCTCCTCGTTTCGTCTACAATATCCTCTCAAGGAATTATGTTTTTTTTGTTTTGTTTTGAATTTTAATATGATATGCATGTGTATGTTATGAGATGATTTTTCCAAGTTTCATGTCTTCTCGGTTTTTATGAAAAATGGATATTTCTGTCTTCTACCATTCGCAGTAATGTTACTGTTTAATTTTGATGAATAAAATGTAAGGTTCATTTAAGGGGTAAATATGATGTTTTCATGAAAAGTTGTTAAAATATGCATATGTATGATGAATGTATTCTATGATTTTGAAATGTGTTGATAATGATGTTTTTGGGATTTTGTTTTATTAAACGTTTTATGTATTTACATGATTTTATGATAATAAAATGATTTTATGCATGATAATATGATGATTGTATGGAGTTTTAAATTAAAGCATATATGTTTTTTTTAAAATTATTAGAAAACATTTTTCAAAAAGATTTCCATGTTTACAATATATGAAATGTTTTAATTTTTAAGGAAGTATGTTATGAATAGCGTTTATATGCTTTAATTTTATGATGATGATTATGGGATATGTCTGAAATGTGATGAATGTATACATGAGTGTATGTATATGTGAATGTTATGTGTATGGATTTTTCATGATAAGTATTGATTTTTATTGCATCTTTAAATGATAAATGGCATGAACACTCAAGGAAGCGAGCACATTGAGACCGCGGCATCGTCACCAAGTGCATTCTTAAGGTTAAGTAAGCTATCATTGAGGTAAGTACATTCTCATCTGCAACATGACACATGTTTTTACAAGGTTTGATGATATGTTTACAAGGATATTCATGATGATTTTTCCTTAAAGGATTTCTTATGAAAGACTTTCATGATTTTAAAGACATGCATGTATGATGGTGACATGTTTCAAAGAATGAAAAGTATGTATATATGTATCACCTAATAAGTGTTGCACACCCAATGTTATGAAATGTTATGTTATGATGTCATGTTTGGTTTGGGATTAGCTACCCTTCTCCTCTCATGATGGCGCGCCTATGATGATGTTTATGGTGTAACACTTGGGCCCTTAAGATAAAATGGAATAAGTTTTAAAATGGTCAACGTTATGAAAGATATGTTCTATGAAATTGTGCTTAAGGCACTTTTATGATATGATGAAAATGATGATGATGATGATGTTTATGAAATGTTTTAAATTGTGAGAATATATGTACTTACTAAGCATTAGCTTAATAATGTTTTATGTCATGTTGCAGATAAGGGTAAGAGAGTCATAGAATAGGTGGAGGACATGAGAAGGCGTGTGAGCAACATGAACGATGAATTGTAACCGGAAGCACGCCAAGAAAAATGATTTTTATGATTTAATCAAGTTATAATTTTTGAACATATTTTTATGTTAAGTTTTTTTAAGAATACTTAGAATATGGTTTTATAAGTTATTTTATCATTTTTGATAAATTATGAACTTTCGCTATATTTTACGTAAAGTTGGTATATTTAAAATTAAGTTTTCCAAAGGAATTTGGTCTCGGACGGCCTGCCGAACTCTGTGGCCGGCCTGCCGAAGACCAGAAGTTCGGCCTGTCGATCTAATTTTTCTGGCCTGCCGAACATGAATCAATTTTTAATCCGAATTGCGTAGCCTCTGCCGGCCTGCCGGCTGAGGGAACTCCGGCCTGCTGAAGTCCTAAGTTTGGCCTGCCGAATTGTGGGAATAAATGGATTTCAAATGATGTATTGATCAAAGAGAATTAATGTGTTATTTTTATAAGTCATGATTTTACAATTTGATAAACCTATATATATATTAATGAATAAGTTCATGATTAATTTAAGTATAATTGAATAAATTATGATATGGAGTATGTTAAACAATGTTGTTCTAAACAATGTTAAGTTTTTAAAAAAAATTAATTAGATGTATGGATGGATCCTGGTTATGTATGTTTAAGTACTTTTAAAATCAATAGTACCGTTTAAGTTTAATATTATTTATATGTTTAAAATTTAAACAAGTACGAATGTATGTATGTATGTCACGACATCTGTGACGTCTAAATTAAGGGGCGTTTCAGGCTTTGGTATCAGAGCGAATCTTCCGATTACAATTCATATTGTCACACGTCAATCCAAGTCCTCCAAGTAAGTATGTTATTAAGTTAGATATATTGATGCAAGTATGATGAAAAGATTAAGGTTTGAATGTCTAATGAAAACCTGTCTCATAAATGAAAGATTATTTCTAAGACCTAATTATTTTAGGAAATTTACGATGGACGGTCACAGAAGAATGCAGACCCGCACCTAGACCAACGAGAGACTTATGACGATGATCGCTGGACTACAAAGGCATTTGGAAGATCAACGAAGAGAAATAGCTGCATTAAGGGCCAACGGCTAGAATGGTGAACAACGAGGCAATGATGTGCCTCCTCCTCCTCCGCAGCCACAAGTAAACGAAGTCCCAGCTCCTGCTGCTGAACCAAGAGCAGCCTATCAGGAACCTCTTCTGGTCAGATGGAAAAGAGTCAAGCCAGCTGACTTTGAGGGTTCAAAGGACCCGTTAGTCGCTCAGGGATGGTTAAAGACGATCGAAGCCACTCTGAGACTCATGGATTTCACGGACAACGAAAAGGTCCTCTGTGCCTCGTACTGCCTTACCATGGAGGCCAGGATATGGTGGGATGGCATCGAACAGAGCAGAAATGTTGAAGATATGTCATGGGCTGACTTTGTTCATGAGTTCAACACGAAGTTCTTCCACATGAATGTTACGAGGAAGCATTATGAGGAGTTTGAGAGCTTACCCCAGGGGGATATGACAGTCACTGATGTGGTGACAAAGTTTGACCAGCTTGCTCGCCTATGCCCAGGGATGGTTATGAACGAAGGTGAAAGGGTCAGAAGGTTGATCAGGGCCCTTAGGCCAGACATTGCTGCAATTGTTGATGGGGCAAGTCCGCCACGGACTCAAGAACAGGTTGTTATGAGGGCCCAACGAGCTGAGTTCCACCTGTCGAAGTTAAGAAGGAATCAGCCTCAGCCCAACCAACAAGCCAACAATGCTAACAACCAGAACCGTCCTCCCCACAGGAACAACAACAACAATCAGAACTGGAGGAACAATAAGAGGAAGGGCAATCCTCAACAACAACAGGGCCAAGACAACAAGAGGCATAATGATGGTCAGCGCAACAACAATGATAGGCGATTCCAACCATGTGCCAAATGTGGAAAGAAGCATCCAGGGGAATGCCGATTGGGGACAAACCAATGTTTCATATGTAGGCGTGAAGACCATTTCGTAAAGAACTGCCCCAAACTGATGAATGCTAATGCCCCGCAAAGGGCTCCTCCTCAAGCCCAACTGCATCAGATGCAAGCCTCCCTTGAAGGGCCACTAATTAGTCAAGGGAGACTTGAAGCCCCAACGACAAATGCCCAAATCTATGCCATGACGAAGGAACAAGTGGCTGCAAAAGCCTCCAATGTGGTCACAGGTCAGATAACGAGCTTGACTAATGATGTTTATGTTCTTTTTGATACGGGTGCCACGCATTCTTTTGTATCTATATTACATGCTAAGAAGTTAGGGGTTCGTTTAGAGCCAATGAGACAGGGATTCACTACGACACTACCCTCCGGGGAAGTGATATTATCCACGCATTGTTTGCGTAAAGTACCCCTATGGATTTCTGATAGGGAACTTTTTGTCGACCTCATTGTGATCGATATGCATGACTACGATATGATTCTTGGGATGGATTTCCTAAGCAAGTATAATGCCTCAATCGAATGCCGAAAACGAAAGGTGATCTTCCATCCTGAAGGTGATCAGAAATTTATTTATGTTGGCGAGACCAGGAAGAAACCCCACATGTTTTTATCGGCAATGAAAGCAAGGAAGCTTTTAGCAAGTGGCTGCATGGGCTATCTGGCGAACATTGTAGACAAAAGCCAAGAAGGAAAGACAAGAATGGAAGATGTACCTGTTGTTCATGAATATGAAGATGTGTTTCCTGATGACCTAATGAGTCTACCGCCAGAAAGAGAAGTTGAATTTGAGATTGAGCTCACTCCAGGCACCGAACCAATCTCTAAAGCGCCTTACAGAATGGCCCTGGCAGAATTAAAAGAGCTTCACACACAATTAAAGGAGCTACTGGATAAGGGATTTATCAGGCCAAGTCACTCACCATGGGGTGCTCCAGTTTTATTTGTGAAGAAGAATGATGGCACTATGAGACTCAGCATTGACTACAGAGAACTGAACAAGGTGACGATCAAGAACAAGTATCCCTTGCCTCGAATTGATGATTTGTTTGATCAGCTCAAAGGTGCATCAATGTTCTCAAAGATTGATCTACAATCAGGATATCACCAGTTGAAGATTAAAGAAGGAGATATCCCCAAGACTGCTTTCAGGTCGAGGCATGGTCACCATGAATTTGTGGTTATGCCTTTCGGTCTAACGAATGCACCTGCTGCCTTTATGGATTTGATGAACAGGGTATTCAAGGATTTTCTCGATAAATTTGTTGTTGTATTTATCGATGATATTCTTGTCTACTCTAAGAATCAAGAAGAACATGAGGAGCATTTAAGGATTGTGCTGGAGACTTTGAGAAGACACCAGCTATATGCTAAGTTCTCCAAATGCGAGTTTTGGCTTGATAAAGTGTCATTCTTGGGGCATGTTATTTCAAAGGATGGGATTATGGTGGACCCTACTAAAGTAGAAGTTGTACTCAATTGGAAGCAACCAATGAATGCAAGTGAAATCAGGAGCTTCTTGGGTCTAGCGGGTTACTATCAGAGATTCGTAGAAGATTTCTCCAAGATAGCAGCTCCCCTCACGAACTTAACTCGCAAGGGAAAGAAGTATAAATGGACGGATGCATGTGAAAAGAGCTTTCAAGAACTGAAGAAAAGATTAAGGACGGCTCCAGTATTGGCAATTCCTAAGGGAAATGATGGGTTCGTAATCTACAGTGATGCATCCAAGATGGGCCTAGGAGCTGTACTGATGCAGAATGAAAAGGTGATTGCTTATGCTTCAAGACAACTGAAAGACTACGAAAAGAACTACCCTACTCATGATCTCGAGTTAGCAGCAGTTGTTTTTGCGTTGAAGATATGGAGACACTATTTGTATAGAGTCCAATGCAAGATCTACACTGATCATCAAAGTCTGAAGTACTTCTTCACGCAAAGAGACCTGAATATGAGGCAACGAAGATGGCTAGAGTTGGTGAAGGATTACGATTGTGAAATCCTTTATCATCCTGGTAAAGCTAACCGAGTAGCTGATGCTTTAAGTAGGAAGTCAGTTGCCACGTTAACGTCGATGCAAGCAATGTCTCCACCATTAAGGAAGGACATTCTAGACTTCGGTTTAGAACTTATAGCAGGCCAACTATCAGCACTCTCTCTTGCTCCGACGATGTATGATGAAATTCGAAGTAAGCAAGATGACGACGTAAGCCTTGTAAGAATCAAGCAAGAAATGAAAGAAGGAAAATGTCAAGAGTTTCGTATTGCGGATGACGGAACTCTGTACCTTAAGGACCGTTTATGTGTTCCCAATGTTGATGGTTTAAGGGAAAAGATCTTGGCAGAAATTCATGACACTCCTTACTCAATTCATCCAGGTGCAACGAAGATGTATAATGATCTAAAGGGTAATTTCTGGTGGTTTGGAATGAAACGTGATGTTGCAAAGTATGTAAAGAAATATATGACATGTCAGCAAGTAAAGGCTGAACACCAGAGACCTGGTAGTGAACTGCAATCTATCCAAATACCGGAACAGAAATGGGAAGAAATAGTAATGGATTTCATTACCGGCTTACCCAGAACTATGAACGGTTATGATGCAATTTAGGTAGTTGTGGATCGGCTGACGAAGACGGCGCATTTCATTCCTATCAAGATCACTTACTCTATGGAATGGCTAGCGGAACTCTACGTTAAGGAGATTGTACGACTTCATGGGATTCCCAAGTCAATTATCTCAGATCGTGATGGCAGGTTCACATCTAAGTTTTGGAAGAGTGTCCAGACTGCAATGGGAACCAGGCTTCATTTTAGCATGGCTTTTCATCCTCAGACTGACGGCCAAACAGAGAGGACGAATTTGATTCTGGAAGATATGTTACGAGCTTGTTCTCTCGATTTTAAGACCAGCTGGTGTAAAATGTTGCCGTTAGCAGAGTTTGCTTATAACAACAGCTTTCAGGCGACAATTGGAATGACACCATATGAAGCGTTGTATGGACGAAAATACAGGTCACCTATATGTTGGCATGAAGCTGGTGAAAAGAAGTTGATGGAAAGTGTAGATGCTGAAAGAACCGATTTTGTGAATGAAACATCTAAGATGATAAAGTTGATAATAAGAAGGATAGAGACCGCTCAAAGCCGTCAAAAGAGTTATGCTGACAAAAGAAGAAGACCTTTAGAATTCGCTGTAGGTGAATATGTGTTTTTGAAAGTTGCACCAATGAAAGGAGTTATGAGGTTTGGGAAGAAAAGCAAGTTAAGCCCAAGATTCATCGGCCCTTATGAAGTTGTTAAACGAATAGGCAAAGTAACTTATCAGCTGAAGTTGCCTTCTGAAATGTCTGCAATGCACGATGTATTTCATGTCTCCATGCTCAAGAAGTATATTCCGGACCCTACGCATGTGATTAAGCCACAAGTGATCGAGATACGAGAAGATTTAAGTTATGAAGAAAAGCCAACGAAGGTACTCGATCGAAAAACCAAGACTTTGAGGAATAAAGAAATTCCATTGGTCAAGGTGTTATGGCGAAATCAGCAAATTGAAGAAGCTACATGGGAACGTGAAGATGACATAAAAGCTATGTATCCGCATTTGTTCTAAGTTTCGAGGACGAAACTTTTATAAGGTGGGGAAAATTGTAACACCCGCCTATTTTATATAACGGACCATGTTAAGTTAGTAACGTTATTAATGAATGTTATTAATAAATAACGTTATATGATATGATATGTGATGTGCATGTTACTAATTTTTATGTCATGTTTTGTGACAGGTGACGACCGCATGGGATCATTGTGCTCTAGTGTTCATGTAAAATTCTAAGTATATGTTTATTTATGATGCAATATATGATTATTTAAGATTCAATGATGTATGAATGTTTTATGTTATGGCATTTAATGACAGATCGACAGGCCGAACTTTTAAGATCGGCAGGCCGAACTTCTTGCCTAGATCGGCAGGCCGAACTTGTTGGAACCGGCAGGCCGAAGGGGAAAATTGGTAGGCCGAACATGACTGACGAGCAGTTAGCAGAAATCTCTCTAGAGTTATGGCTGAGGTAATTACGTTAATTGGATGAATTAATGTGATTAATTGGCATAATAATGGAATGTTTTTATCAGTTAAGGAAATTAAAGGGTTTGACTTTGCATTAATTTGTATAATTATGAATGATTTCCCATTTTTAAGAGGGCAAGATATGGCAAGTACGACTCCTGGATTTGACTTTCCTTCTTTCTCTTCCTCTTCCCACGCCTCACGCCCCCAACAATCAGAATTTTCTGACTTAATGAAGGCCATGAATGCTCATTATACTTATTACGTTAAAAATTTTAACGTTTCTTCCTTTTATTATTTTCTCTCCTCTCACGCTCTCTCTTTCTTAAAAAGTCTGAGACATTTTCTGATTTCCCTATCTTCCTCTTCTCTTCTTCACGAAATTTTTCTCTCTCTCTCGAAAATTTTCTGAGTATATTGAAAGAAAAAGTTTTGTTTCGTTGGTGAATTCAAGAATTTTGAGAAGAAACTTCAAGGTATGAATTTAGTTTTCTGGTATTTTTGAAAAGAAATTCTTCTCCTCGTTTCGTCTACAATATCCTCTCAAGGAATTATGTTTTTTTTTTTGTTTTGAATTTTAATATGATATGCATGTGTATGTTATGAGATGATTTTTTCAAGTTTCATGTCTTCTCGGTTTTTATGAAAAATGGATATTTCTGTCTTCTACCCTTCGCAGTAATGTTACTGTTTAATTTTGATAAATAAAATGTAAAGTTCATTCAAGGGGTAAATATGATGTTTTCATGAAAAGTTGTTAAAATATGCATATGTATGAGTATGTATGATGAATGTATTCTATGATTTTGAAATGTGTTGATAATGATGTTTTTGGGATTTTGTTTTATTAAACGTTTTATGTATTTGCATGATTTTATGATAATAAAATGATTTTATGCATGATAATATGATGATTGTATGGAGTTTTAAATTAAAGCATATATGTTTTTTTTTAAATTATTAGAAAACGTTTTTCAAAAAGATTTCCATGTTTACAATATATGAAATGTTTTAATTTTTAAGGAAGTATGTTATGAATAGCGTTTATATGCTTTAATTTTATGATGATGATTATGGGATATGTCTAAAATGTGATGAATGTATACATGAGTGTATGTATATGTGAATGTTATGTGTATGGATATTTCATGATAAGTATTGATTTTTATTGCATCTTTAAATGATAAATGGCATGAACACTCAAGGAAGCGAGTACATCGAGACCGCGGCATCGTCACCAAGTGCATTCTTAAGGTTAAGTAAGCTATCGTTGAGGTAAGTACATTCTCACCTGCAACATGACACATGTTTTTACAAGGTTTGATGATATGTTTACAAGGATATTCATGATGATTTTTCCTTAAAGGATTTCTTATGAAAGACTTTCATGATTTTAAAGACATGCATGTATGATGGTGACATGTTTCAAAGAATGAAAAGTATGTATATATGTATCACCTAATAAGTGTTGCACACCCAATGTTATGAAATGTTATGTTATGATGTCATGTTTGGTTTGGGATTAGCTACCCTTCTCCTCTCATGACGTTGCGCCTATGATGATGTTTATGGTGCAACACTTGGGCCCTTAAGATAAAGTGGAATAAGTTTTAAAATGGTCAACGTTATGAAAGATATGTTCTATGAAATTGTGCTTAAGGCACTTTTATGATATAATGAAAATGATGATGATGATGATGATGTTTATGAAATGTTTTAAATTGTGAGAATATATGTACTTACTAAGCATTAGCTTAATAATGTTTTATGTCATGTTGCAGATAAGGGTAAGAGAGTCATGGAATAGGTGGAGGACATGAGAAGGCGTGTGAGCAACATGAACGATGAATTGTAACCGGAAGCACGCCAAGAAAAATGATTTTTATGATTTAATCAAGTTATAATTTTTGAACATATTTTTATATTAAGTTTTTTTAAGAATACTTATAATATGGTTTTATAAGTTATTTTATCATTTTTGATAAATTATGAACTTTCGCTATATTTTACGTAAAGTTGGTATATTTAAAATTAAGTTTTCCAAAGGAATTTGGTCTCGGACGGCCTGCCGAACTCTGTGGCCGGCCTACCGAAGACTAGAAGTTCGGCCTGCCGATCTAATTTTTTCGGCCTGCCGAACATGAATGAATTTTTAATCCGAATTGCGTAGCCTCTGCCGGCCTGCCGGTTGAGGGAACTCCGGCCTGCCGAAGTCCCAAGTTCGGCCTGCCGAATTGTGGGAATAAATGGATTTCAAATGATGTATTGATCAAAGAGAATTAATGTGTTATTTTTATATGTCCTGATTTTACAATTTGATAAACCTATATATATATTAATGAATAAGTTCATGATTAATTTAAGTATAATTGAATAAATTATGATATGGAGTATGTTAAACAATGTTGTTCTAAACAATGTTAAGTTTTAAAAAAAAAATTAATTAGATGTATGGATGGATCCTGGTTATGTATGTTTAAGTACTTTTAAAATCAATAGTACCGTTTAAGTTTAATATTATTTATATGTTTAAAATTTAAACAAGTACGAATGTATGTATGTATGTCACGACATCTGTGACGTCCAAATTAAAGGGCGTTTCACTATCTCCTAATACTACAAGGCCTTTTGAGATGAATGCCAAGAGCAAAACTATGCGAGCTAGGCCAAAAGCAAACAATATCATTTCAAATAAAGGTATGGGTCATTATAAAAGGTAATGATCTTCTCAGCAAAGAGTTTGGTCAATGAATTGTGAAGCTTGCTCACGCAGTCTCTCTCCACACCCTGAAGCTTCTCATCTCCTCCTTTCTCATTTCTCATAATGTCATTACATTATTACATAAACATGCTTTTTAAGCATCAATTCTAACACTTAATAGGGCTAAAAAGTGTAAGAAATAAAACGTTTGAGGAATTTTAAAGGAGGAAAACAAAAATTATACATAGTTTGGCAGGAAAAAAAAAGAGATAAGAGAACTCTTAGTCCCATTGGCAAAATGAGTATTAATTATACCACTTATTTTCTTTCTTTCTAATATTATTGAACAAGATAAAAGACGAATTAATTTTATAAATATCTCTAAATAGGAATTCTATGGCTCCGTTTGTTTTCATTTTTAAAATTTTTGAAAATGTTTTCGCATGCTTTTCAAGGCAAAAATTTTAAAAACACATTCAATATAATTCCAAAAAAATTTTTATTTTTTAAAATAAAAACATTTTCACTTGTTTTGAAAACAATACCAAACTGCTCTTATATTAATTTGATCCCTATTTAAAAAAAAAAAAACTACATAAAACGTTCAAAATACTCCTACCATCTATGTACGTCTTTAAAAGCCAACATAATGTCGATAAAAGATCAAACATAATTTTAAGCTGTCAAAAATTAATATTTAAAACCATAATGGAAAGATATTTTTTAACATTTATATTTTCTCTCATTAGCATGTTTTTTATGATCTATCTCATTCGTGTGAGAGAACATATATTCTTTTTTCATTCTTAAGGGATTAAAAATTGTGCTCAAATCGGTGCATGAATACAAGCTCACCTCGGAACATTACAAAAGTTCGGGGAAAAAAATCTATTGGTCAAATACAATGTTATTAACTCCCATCGCAATCAATTAATCTTAACATGATAATGTGGCTTCTAAATTATAAGATGAAAATTTACCTCAAAAAACCATATTATATTTAATATGAAAGCCAAATCATAATGCAATGAAAAATGTTTTGGGCAAGCACTAGAACTAAAAGTGGTCTTATTTATGTTTTCTTAATACTTTAAGGGTGTTTAGCAAACTTAGTTTTAACTTAAAAGTGTAAAGCTCTCACATGTTATGATAACAAGTATAATTAAGCTATAATACAAAGCTTTTATCTATTATAATACTTTTAGGTTTAACTCTTAGTTTTAATCCACTTCCTACACATTTTAATGATGTTTAACACCATAAGTTTTTTATATTGAATATATTTGATAACACGGCTAAAATTAATTTGCTGTAATATAATATATAAAAATTTTAAATTATAATATATATAAGCTTTATATTATATTAAATGTAAAAGGTTTTTATTGCATTAGTTAAAACGATAAGACAATACTTTCTACATTGTTATACTGTAACTATTGCCAAGGAAAACTGCTCAAGACGTCACTCGGGCACATGCCTGATGATAGACCCATCATGTGATCTGTTCTGTGTCCCTCTATCCTGTCTCCCCAGCTTTCGAGTTTCTCTTCTTCCTTCCTTCCTTCCTTCCCTTGGGTTCCCCCCACCTTTCTCTCTCCTCTTCTCTCTCTCTCTCTCTCTGCTACTTTCCGCAGAGTCACACCACTTCTTCTCACTACTCCCCTTTTCCCCTCTTTCTCTCTCGTCTTCTTCTCCTTTCTCTTTCTGCGAAGAAAGCGGCAACACAACCTCCACATTTCTCCCAAACAAACAGACAAACATAACACAAGTTGTGTTTTGTGTAACTCTCGAACTCGAACTTCTCCATCCCTCTCTCTCTTGTCGTTTCTTCCTTTTGACGTTGAAAGAGCTCTGAGAGGAAAATATAAACACGAAAACGACGGCAGAAAAATGGGTTCTGTCTAGAGAGAGACAGTGAAAGAGACAGTCATTGCCAAAAACCACATGGGTTGTTTGCACTCCAAAACCACCCATCTTCACTCCCCTGACGATCCTTCTTCTCAGCTCGACTCTCTCAAACCCGACCCAGGTTTCTCTCTCTTCCTCTCTTTCTCTCTCTCTTAGATTTTTTTTTAATTTTTTTGAGTTGGGTATTTGTCTATTTGTTGATAGGTGTATTTGTTTTGTTTTGTTTTTGAAGCGAATGGGAATGACCAAGGTGATGAAGAGAATGGAGTTCCGACATTTAAAGAGTACGGTCTCAACGAGCTGAGAAAGGCGACAAATGGGTTCAGCTCGGACTATATTGTCTCCGAGAGCGGCGAGAAAGCTCCCAATGTCGTTTACAGAGGGAAGCTCCACAACAATCGCTTGGTTGCTGTTAAACGGTTCTCTAAGCAGTCCTGGCCTGATGCTCAGCAGTTCGTGGTAAGAAGAGAAGGTTTTTTTTTTTTTTTTTTAATAATTACCCTGTTTGGTTGCCGAGAAAATGAAGGAAACAAAAAGGGTTGAAGTGGGGTTCTGGCGGAAAATGCATATTTCCCTTTTTAGGTCTTGTCTTGTTTAGTTGGCGAGAAAGTGGAGGAGTTAACAAGAAATTACTGCTTGGGTCAGATAGTAATTGCAATTTTATTGATATATTTTCTCCCCAAAAAAGAGTAAAATAGATGTTGAATCTTTCATTTCATTAAGATATTTGTGGTTTTTTTCTCATATTTATTTATTTATTTCTTTGGAAAAACAAGGCTGAGGCAGCGGGAGTTGGGAAGGTGAGGCACAAGAGATTGGTGAATTTGATAGGTTGCTGTGCTGAAGGAGATGAGAGACTCTTGGTGGCTGAGTACATGCCCAATGATACTCTCTCCAAGCATCTCTTCCACTGTATTGTGCTCTAAATCAACTACATCTCAAATCTATACTTTTGTGTTCAGTCTCCTTTTTAGTAAATTCTCTTGGAAAAGTTTTTACTACTCGTAAAACTTTTTTGCACTTTTTTATGCTTTTCCCTCCACTTTTTCTGAACTAAGATCAACTTTCTCGCCCTTTCTCTTTTCTCCAAGTGCTATTGTTCCAGGCCTTTTAAGTGTATGTATTTAGGGCGTATACTTAACTTGAGCTGATTATTAGTTAATTGCTTGTGACTAGTCTTTAGATATTCATTTTTTTTTTTTACTACAAACTGTTATCTTTAAGAAGTGCTTCTTTACTTCTTTTCTTTCCATAGTGAGTTCTACTGTCTTTTGTTATAGGGGAAAAGCAGCCTCTGCCATGGGAAATGAGAGTTAGAGTTGCATACTATATTGCGCAGGCCCTCGATCACTGCAACACGGAGAACCGGAAGATTTATCATGATCTGAATGCTTATAGAGTTCTCTTTGATGAAGTAAGTTATGAATTTGTCCCCATAAACTTTTTTTTGCGCTAGAATCATACTTATGCAAAGGGTAAAATAAACCAAGTCCCACGTCATTTAGTATAAAAATACATAAATTCATAAGAACATTGGACGCCCCCTTAACAGGTTGACCTTGGTAAATATATACCGTTCCTTAAGTACCTGTAGAGCTGTCAACTTCAATTAGTAATGTTATGCTCTTTGTTTCACTGGCGCTTTTTGAATTTATCACCCTCTTTCCCTGGTGCACTACATGGTCTTTCTTTTCTTGTTTCAACAAATTTGATTTGGTCCAGTCCATCAGCCAGGGAGGTATTCACATAGAGAGTGGTCCAGTCAAAACATTAGTGGAGTGTACCTGTTATTTGTTGCATTAAAGAGGTTGACGCTTTTTTGAGCCCCATTAATTATGCTTTCAGTGGTCCTACATTTTTTGTACAAGGTTTTTTTTTTTTTTGTGTCTTAAATAAGCTCAATTCAAACTTGTTTTACCTCAATGATCCGTCAAGTTTAAGTGGATGAACCTCTTTTTGGCTTTGACCAAACACCTTCGTTTGTTGGTCAATCTTTTCAGATTATGCCACCTGGGTAGTGGGTACCAATTATGTTCTTGTATGCCCTCTCATTAAAAAAAAAAAAAAAAAAGAGGAAAAATCCTTCTTTCTCAATGTCTGTGACAAAGGTCTGTCCTTAGTCCTGGTCATAACCACGTTGATTTCATCTTCTCATTGTTTAGCTCTCTCTGTTGCTGTATGTAATCTCGAAAAAAAATCCAAGTAACAGTCTTTGGCTTTGATGCTTAAATGAAAAATAGTAATAACAAATCATGGGGCCTCAGGTCTAAGGTAGAATTTTTGTGGTTTTGGTTGCAACTAATTTATGCACTTTTGTCAGGATGGTGACCCTCGATTATCTAGTTTTGGCCTTATGAAAAACAGTCGAGATGGTAAAAGCTACAGCACTAACTTAGCTTATACTCCTCCTGAGTTTCTACGAACTGGTAAGTTCCAGCAGAATTTGTAATTTTTTATTAAATGAACAAAATTGTACGGCTCCTAATTTAATTGATAATTTGATGTATCTTTGCAAAGGTCATCACATGCATCTGATGAAATTGTCAATTTGCTGCTACCAAGATTGTCTATTTAACCTTGTAAGAATGGATGTCCATCGTGTACTCTTTGCAAGTCATAATTAAAATTAACTTGGTGTGGAAACTGAAATCCTAGTTGTTTTGTTCACAACTCATGCACTGTTTCTAGTTATTTTAGATATATGCATATTGAAAATTTATCATGCATTTTTTTCTTGGCCGAGGGATATGTGTAAATATTGCTTCTGTTATACTATTAGTACGCTACCGGGTCAATACTCGTCCTTTTAGTACCGTGATGGAGAATGAAAGCTCATTTCCATATTTTATGATTTTGATCAATGTTCAATTCTATGCAGGAAGGGTCATCCCAGAGAGTGTAATATACAGTTATGGAACTGTTCTTTTGGATCTTTTGAGTGGAAAACATATACCTCCAAGCCATGTAAGTTGCCTTTTAATTTATTTCATTGAATTATTTGATTGTTCTCCTTTTTGTTGCGTATTTTATTGCTGTCCATTTGACTTTTTTATTGCAGTATTCACATGATTAAAAAAAAAAAAAACGTTTTGAAAACTTGCTCTGTCTGCAGGCGCTGGACTTGATAAGGGGTAAAAGTGTACTGTGCTTAATGGATTCCTCGTTGGAAGGGCAGTACGAGAATGATGACGCAACTAAAATGGTTGAGCTTGCATCGAAATGTCTTCAGTCTGAGGCTAGGGATAGACCAGATACAAAGTTTCTTCTGACGGCAGTGGCACCACTTCAGAAGCAGAAAGAGGTGAAATTTCCTGTTTTCTACCAAACTCGTGACTGTAGTTTATGTTTTATGCTCCTTAATGCCTGCTAGTATGCCCCGGGGAGATATCTTTCACTTCGTTTTGTGTAATGTTTGATAATTATCTTTGGTTTGTCAAGGTGGCTTCTCATGTTTTAATGGGCCTGCCTAAAAACACGGTGGCGCTGCCAACCATGCTATCTCCCCTTGGGAAGGCCTGTGTGAGGATGGATCTTACTGCCATTCATGATATTTTGCTCAAAACGGGTTATAAAGATGAAGAGGGAGCAGAAAATGAGGTATCCTAGATTGTCTTCTCCATGCCTTCCCCTCGGTTTGGCTGCAACTGAAACAGAGACATGAAGATGTTACCTTGCTTTGATCATGTTACACCGAAACTATACGATCTGCATATATTAATCGATGTTTTAATTTCCGGTCTTATCGATTCCTCTTCATGCTTTACTCATGTCGTGGTCTACATGTGTAGCTTTCATTCCAAGAATGGACCCAGCAAGTGCAAGATATGCTGAACACCAAAAAGTTTGGGGATATCGCATTCAGGGACAAAGATTTCAAGAGTGCAATCGAGTATTATTCCAAGGTAGACACATTTTGCAATTGCCTTTTCTTGTTGATAAAGAGCCTTATTCAGTATTTAACTTTGAAATGTCCTTGTTTTTGCAACAAACAGTTAGTAGTTATGATGTCCGTTCCTTCTGCTACCGTCTTTGCTAGAAGGGCTTTTTCATACTTGATGAACGGGCAAGCCGAGCTTGCCTTAAGGGATGCCATGCAGGCTCAAGTGTGCATACCTGAGTGGCCAACTGCATTCTACTTGCAGGCTCTGGCACTGTCCAAGCTCGGAATGGAGACCGATGCTCAGGACATGCTCAACGATGGAGCAGCCTTTGAAGCTAAGAGGCACAACAGCTGGCGGGGCTAAAACTCAAGAACTCATTGTACTTTGTAGTAGAATTTCAACCGAAAAGTCCTCTTTTTTCGTTGATCATAGCTAAAATAGAAATGTGGTGAAGTGAACTGACATATTTTAAAGATGATTTTTAGTATTTAGCTTATGCTAGAAAATTTCTTAGTATTTAGATTATGTTATAAAATTTTGAATTATCTAGCCTTGTCACATGGATAATTAAAAAGATAAAATGCCATTAAACTAATTACTGTTATTAATTTAGAGACTTCATCATGGTGGGTAACTACCAATCATGACCTGTGCTCCTGCACCTGCTAAGAGTTGGGTTTTGCGTTTGTCTTTTTGGAAAAACCAAGATCGACCTCAACATTCAACAACGCGTTTTAAACAATTTCTTAAACATTGATTAGCTAAAACATTTAATGAAACAGATTTAAAACTGAAAAAAATTAAATATAAAAGATTTCAAACTTAAAAAATACTAAAATTTGGTGCAGACAAATAAAAAGGAAGGATGAGAAGATGGTGGAGATGAAAAAGGGCTTTTTGTTTTAATCTAGAAATTTATTAGGGTAATTAATTAAATGATTAATTTCAGAGCCAAAAAAAATTAAATGTTTAATTTTCTATTTTAAAAAAATATGGGAATACTTTTTTTATATCATACGAGTCGATAAAAGAGATTTTTCTTACCGGTGTCAAATGCAGACTCGATTTCAAACTCTTTTGGTTGCCATTTTATTTTATTTTTGGCACGTGTCGTCTCCACTTTTTCATACAAACCCACTTATTAACAATTCACTTATTCTGAACAAACTTACAGAAGTGCCACCTCCTCTTTAATCCTTCCTACGTTTGTAGCTATTCTTTTTTTGTTTTTATTTTAAATGGTGCTAAGATATATATAGCCAAAAAAAAAAAAAGAAAACCACTGAACGAAAAATAGACGTTATAAGAAAAACCCAATAACAAAAGCAAAAAAAAAAAAAAAAGTTGATCCGCAAAAAAAATTAAAAATTATAAGAACCAACCTCAATCTATTAAGGAATATATATATATAATTTAAGAATTATACGAAAAACACAAACAAATTTCCTCAAAGAATTCCATATACACAACAACAGAGTCCGAATTTATTAGGGGGGTCATTTTTTTTTTGTTTGGCTAGAACGCTGGTTCAGTCTAGGCCTACTAAGCCAAAACTACCTTCGATCACACGAATTGGATCTGACCTAATTCGATTCAGTTTGGCCATATAAAAAAATCAATATATATATATATAATCAACCTCTCACACATGTTCTTAACACGTGTCTAATACAGTACCCATTTCATGTCTATATATCCTATCACTGTGCATCAGAACTTATTTTTCCAAGGTCATTTAAACGCCTCCCTCTCTCTAGTTTCCTCAAATCCTCTCTCTTCTCTCTAGATCTTCTTCTTTCTCTCTCTAAAAGTTTTCTTGAGTTCTACAATTGTCTATTTCGAGTCTTCCTAATCCTCACGCAGATTACCCATCAAGCATCAAATCTCCTTCAAATTCCAAAAAAGCAACTACAATTTTTACATTGAATTTTCTTTCATTTTTATTTTTTTTTCTTTTTGTAATAGAACCAAAGTACCATATGAGGAAATACTTCCTATCACTTTTATAAAAGTTATCAGTAACAAATATAAGCATAGGATCACTCGACTATGGATTCTCGTACTTTTTGGCATCCCTAGTTATGTGAGGATGCTGATAGAAGGAAAGATTTGACCGAGTAACTTCAATTAAGACGTTGGCGTATTAGGTATGGGTATAAGTCGTAGTGGGATAAAAAGAAGAGCATGTGCCATTGAGGTCACATATAGCAAATGTGGACAACATGATTATAATATTAAATGTACTTGGCCTGGATTTATGTCAGTAAATTGAGAGGATAAAATTAATTTTTGCAAGGATAGACTTTTTAAAGAGAACTTAAATGATCTCCATGCTCCTCTTCAAAACCGCCCAAGTGAAAATATCCAAGGTGCAATTTCTAACTTTGGCCCAAATTTTATGCAAAAGACAATGTCTTCAAGAACATGACATTTAAGGACCTTGTTTGCCAGATTATAAGAAAACTAGATGAAGAGTAAACCTTCAATCCATAGAGGTCGTTTGAGTGTTGGTTGTTTTGAAATCGTTACAATAGATGTTTAATAATTTGTCTATTTTCTGTAAAAAAAAAGAAAAAGTGTGTTTTTGTGTCCTGAGTATTTGTTTGTTTTAGATTGTCACCGTAAGTGTTGAATGATTAGTGTATGTTTTTATTTTATTGTTTTCTTTAAAAAAAAATATCTTGTTAGATACGTCACGTGTTGTATTGTAATACGTTTGAAGTTTTTGAATCTTATCTAGATGTTTCAAAAGTTTTACAGTGAATTGTCGTTTATGACAGCTTCCTAAATTCAGTGCTCATGTGTTAGAAAGTTGTACAGTGTATCGGAGTGTCTTTTGTCATGTTGTTTTTAATTGTCAAAAGTTGTACAATTCGAGTATTGTTTTTCAAAAGTCGGTTTGATTACGAGTTTACTTTTTCAAATTTGTTCAGATTTGGTCCAACTTTTTCTAACATGTCCATATCTTATTTTCTCACTTTTCATCTATATAATATCATATCATATCTTCTTTTCTTATCTGTACATATTTTGTTTAGATCGTAAAGTAACCTGCCATCACCTGCCTATCATAGCTCCTTAGTCCTTTTTTTTTTTTTTAATTTCTATCTTCTTTAAGATCTCATTCAGGAATTAGTGTTTTAGGCAGAGCAAACTTAAAACAAAATCCCTTAGAAAATCAAATAGTTAAAAAAATGGTCAGTCTGTCTTAAAAACTAAACATGTCTTCCTCCCATTCATCTAGAAAAATCGAAACCATCTATGTCTTCTGTGGTTTTAGTCCTAGTAAAGGTAGAGTCTACTTAGAAATAGCAGAATACTTAGGACAAGTCTTAGCAGGTAAAAAGATTAACCTGATTTTTGGAAGATGTAACTTAGAGTTAATAGGGAATATAACAACAGTAGCACATTGTAAGAGTAACCACGTCGTAAGAATTATCCCTCATCTCCTAGCTGAGGGGAATATTTGTGGAAAAACTATAGGTAAGGAAGAGAGAGTTTGGAAGATCTCTAACCGTCTTGAAAACATGATCCTTAACTCTGGCACTTCATAACATTACCTGGTGGTTTAGGCACCCTTTAAAAGTTATTCGTAGTTGCTAGTAGGAGTCTGTTGGGTATTCATTCCAAACACGTGGGTCCTTTGAATGTAAATGGTTTTTATGACGATCTTTTAAAGTTTTTAAATTACGTTGTAAAACAAAACTTCATTGTGAGTCGAGGAGATAAATCTTTGTTACTGCTTCAACAGTTGAAGAGCTGCTTGACAAAATGCAATTCATTCATCTGGAGTCCAACACTGTAACGTCCAATCTTGATTGGAAGAAAGAAAACAAGAAGCGACTATTGGATTTAGACCTTTACCTATAATCTTTTGGTTTTACGTACAGCATGTTCGTCTATACTTCTTGTGTCTTGAATAACCGCTCCCCTCCACATTTTGCATTTTTTGTAATATGTTGTTATTGAAACCTTTAGATTCATTGACTCTAGTGTCGAAATGGTTGGTATTATGGAGTAACTAGCACTCACAAAATGCATCATGTTTAAAGTCTGATATTTTGTTTATCAATACCCATGTATTCTCCATGCATACATGATTAGGATAATTGATTATACGAAGTATTTTGTACTCTCTAAACGTATCCACATTGTGTCTGTAATATATTACATTCTGTTAATATTTTATAGGAATGCTCCGTAGGAAAAAAAAAGGAAAAAAATATGTTAGTTTGTTTTGAGTGTTTGTATTTTGAGAGAGCATAGTTGTTTTAAGAGGGCCATCAAATTTGTCTACAATTTCGAGTTCCTTCTAAATTTTTTATATATTATCTTAACGTGTGTTTTGAATATATATATTTTTGTTGTTATTTTATTATTGTTATTATTCCGGACACTGGGGAGATAGATTAAAAGTTAAAAGATAAATAATTGTGTCCCCTCCCAAAGTCTTGTGCTTCATTCGCTGGACTCCCCTTGGCCCTTGATGGCGCTAGCAAAGGTTGTCCCGGCCCTATGGGCTCTGGTGGTGTCATTCGTGACGGTAATGGCCTTTGTATTTGCGGTTTTTACAAGTTTATCTGCTCCGGAACGGCATTTGAAGCGGAGCTTTGGGCACTTAAAGAAGGACTCACTTTGGCTTGGAATAGTGGTTTTCGTAAGCTTATTGTTGAAATGGACTCCTCTTCAGCTATTAGTCTTGTGCAATACCATGTAGATTATCGGGGCAGACTGGCAAGGTTGTTATTGGACGTTAAGGAGTCGCTGCAGAAGCATTAGGTCTGGTGTTTTCCCTCAATCATGTTTATAGAGAGGGAAATGGGGTAGCTGATGGGCTTGCCAACCTGGCAGCGAACAGTAGAGAATCTGCTATCTTTGGCCGTTCTCCTCCTGCGGCAGTTGTTGGTCTGATTCGAAGTGATTGCCTGGGAGTGGCTCTCCCTCGTCTCTGTGTCGAGTAGCTTTTGTTTTTTGTTTTGCCTTTTCTTTTCTTTGGGTCTTTGACCCCGGTCTTCCACCAAAAAAAAGGTAAATAATTGTTATATAATGAATTGCAAAAAACAATAAATGACAAAACTAACATGACACAAAAAAAGACTGGATTCTAAAGTGTACTCCACAGAAGGACTAGTTATATTTTAAAAAAAAAAAAAAAAAAAAAGCTTGGGGCCATGTCCCCCTTCCTTCCTTCCGTCGTTGCATATATATATATATATATATATATATATATATATTAGGATTTAAGGAAAGATGTGCGGCAATAGTAAAAAAAAAGAACAAAAAAAGATAAGAAAAGACAGCAATAATTTGTTTGGTTGTACTTCAAGCTAGCCCTCTTGTTCGTTGTCAAGAAAATCACAACACAAAAATCGTCTAATAAGCGATATGTGTGTCCGAAGAAATGATCTCTCTCTCTTGTAAGGCTTTCTTTCTTTCTCTCTCCCACTGTTTACGAGAAATCTGGAACAGGCGTTAGGCATTTCCAGATGATGGCCAAAAAAAGAGTAAATGTGGGACTTGCAAGGGGTTAAAGGGATGGCACTCTTGTAATTTTGTAATAAATGGGTTTGTATAAAAAAGTGGAGATAACATTTGTTAAAATAATTGGAAAAGAGTTTGAAATAATGTCTGTGTTTAGCACTCTTTTCTTTTTTTTTCCATATTTTAGGACACGAAAGATGATTAACCGAAATGGGAATGATGTACTAAAAAAAGCTCTCATGCATTTTACCTTTCTTTTAAGATCATCTAGTCTTTTTTATTGGACTAATCCACATATTTGGGTATTTTTGTGACAACACAATTATACTTGATGTCATTTTAAGTGTTTTTTTTTTTTTTTTTGGAAAGGAAACAAGCATTTTATATAGGGTTGAGATTTCGGAGAGAAAAAACAAATTTTCATCAAAATTAAAGTAGATTAAAATTACTGATTTTTTTTTTAATTTCTCCTGTCATTGAACCATTAACTTTTTCCCAAAAAAAAAGGTAATGTTATTTTTTCTACGACTAATTGTGCTCAAATCTTTGGTAATTTTTTTGTAACTAAAGAAATATATAACTACGTCTGTTAAAATTTTCAAATTTTAATTAGAATTGATAAACCAAACGGCTAATAAGAGATCATCTCAGTATTGTTATCATACAATAGGGAATAATTTAATTCAACTATAATATATGAGAAAATTACAATAACGGACTATTTTTCCTCATTAATAAGGCATGTTTATTGTTCATTAGATTTGTATTAAAAGATTAAATAAATAAGTTCACCATTAATTTAATGAGCCTACGTACAATAGTGTCACGCCCCGGAGTACGGGAGGTGACGTGGCGGAATATTTAGATTAATTAAAAGAGAATTTAATTGAAATTAAGGGTTTAAAAATCCAATTAAGCAAGAAATAAAGAGATTTTTCCACCACATTTGATAAAGAATTTAAAATCGTTAAACAAATAACAATAGTTGAATAAAAACCGCGAATATGGGTTCCACAACCCACAACTTGTGCACACACATGGATCTGACAATATCACAAATACAATTACAGTCCAAGTACAAATAAAGTTAAGTCTTACATGCCTTGATTAATAAATACAGAATATAGATAAATTCTCCTATTGCTCCTGAGTTCGGTCCGAAGAATCTTCTCCAAACCTAAATGGGAAACCACCTAGAAGGGGGGATTTAAAACAGATAAAACGTGAGCGAAAGGCTCAGTAGGACTAAGTTTTATAAAATAATTTAATGCAAAGAAACATAACATTATCAGGAGTTATACAGAAAGGGAACTTGAATAAATAAATAAATAAATTGAGTAGAACCGTTCTGACACAGAACAGTCTACTCGTCAAATCAAAACACCAGTTTACTTTTACCTAGGCAAACCATGATATCACCACCGTAGTGGCCCAGCTGGGTTTCGGGACCTGCCCCCAAGGTCGATCACGACCCGATCTCTGATATGGCATCATGCCCATGTGTTTATTATCATTATCATTCAAAACCCAATTATCGAGTGTTGTCAATTACATTCATTATGAAATTCATTTCATGTCACGGTATATGAAAATATAACCGATAAAACCATTTTCAAACAACCGTTGAAAACATTTTGATAGAAATCCTTTTCAAAGCCAAATCATTTCAAAACCAGGCTACCAAAGAAATAGGATAGAAGTCCTACCTCAGTACTCGTGCCGGTACCCCACATCGTAATCCCGGTCCGCTATACGTTAGCTCCACGGAACCACGAACAATCCTAGATACAAACTAAGTCGATCAATATCTAGTTCGAAACATTCTATGTTACTAAATCATTTCATGATGTCCTAGTGTGCCATTTGTATCATTAAAATCATCCTATAAGGTTGGGATTTAAATTAGGGTTCAAAACAGTGAAATCGGGTAAAAATCACAAAATTTTCCATGCCTCGGTCGGCCTGCCGGACGCCCTGCTTCGGCCTGCCGAACTGTACAGTTCGGCCTGCCGGAAGCAAAGTTCGGCCTGCCGAACATTTCCCCAGATTCGGCCTGCCGGTCGGAAGAACACCGGCCTGCCGATCATCACTCCGGCCTGCCGAACATGAACTTCGGCCTGCCGAACTGGGAAGATCCAGAAATCCCAGCCACGGGTTTCTCGATCCCCAAAATCCAAATCTTGTTTCTAACCTGTTTTTCTCAAATCCCAGGCATGAAAAACAACTATAATTGATAGAAAAACATTCTAGAACATGTTTGGAATCATTTAAACAACATTTGAACTCGAAATCCTCAAAAATCCAAAAATGAGAAAAAGAGGAGAAAAATGAAAATCTTGAATCCAATCCGTTTTTCTTCAATCTAGGTTTAGATTCTAGTTGTTCTAAGCTCATTTAACACAAATCCACGGTTTTCTAAGCTAAAACAAACTTAGATTTCAAAAACACACAAAATCGAAAATTTTGTAAAAAGTTTAGAAATTTCGAATCTAACCTCGAATCGAAGCTTCAATCCGCGTTCTCGGTCGCCGAATCACGTCCCCGAGCTTCCTCCTTGCTGTTCCGAAGCTTGGATTCGAATGGAAATCAAAATTTTTGAAAGAGATTGAGAGAGAGAGGGAGCTGCCGAGAGAGAGAGAAGAGAGAGAGAGTTGAACGTGAGAGTGAGGAGAGAGAGAGAGAAGAGAGAAATAAATAGAGAAAATCGGTGGACGGTTTTACTGTGCGAAAACCATGTGCCGCCCACGGTTTTGTAAAACAGAGTATTTTTAACATTTTACAAATTGTTGTGTTTTAAAACTCAAAACATCATTTTAAATCAATAAGAAATCTTTTGAACACATCAATTTAACAAAACAACCAAAAACTAAAAATCCAACCAAATAATCTAATTAAAGTTAAAACTTTAATTATGGCACACTAATTCATCATTTACATTACATTAATATTAAATAAATTTCGGGACGTTACAGCTCTCCACCCCTAAAAGAAATTTCGTCCTCGAAATTTACAACTCATCTCAAAAGCAAAACAAATGCGGATATAACTCCCGCATACCCGACTCTAGTTCCCAAGTGGCTTCATCAACTCCGTGATGCTGCCACACGACCTTTACCAACGGTATCTCACGACGACGCAAGCTAATCACTTTCCGGTCGATGATCTGAATCGGCACTTCTTCGTACGTCGTATCCTCCTGAACCTGCACATCGCGAAACGATACTACCTTACCCTGCTCAGGTGGACACTTCCTAAGCATAGACACATGAAACACATCGTGCACATGAGAAAGTTCGGGTGGAAGATCAAGCCGATAAGCGACCACACCAACACGCTGAGTGATCTCGAACGGCCCAATATACCACGGCGCGAGCTTCCCACTCACTCCGAACCGTATAGTTCCCTTACGAGGCGACACCCTCAAGAGAACAAAATCTCCAACCGCGAACTCTAAAGGTCTACGTCTCCTATCTGCGTAGCTCTTCTGCCGACTCTGAGCTGCTCTCAACCGATCCCGAATCACCACGACTTTCTCGTTGCTGTCACGAATCTCATCTGGCCCAAGAATAACTCTATCCTCCGGCTCGGCCCAACACACAGGTGACCGACATGGTCGCCCATACAACGTCTCAAATGGTGCCATACCGATACTCGCCTGATAACTGTTGTTGTACGCGAACTCCGCCAAATGCAAACATTGCTTCCAATTCCCGCCGAAGTCCAACGCACAAGCACGCAACATATCCTCGAGAACCTGAATAACCCGCTCAGACTGCCCATCAGTCTGAGGATGAAACGCCGTACTGAAGTTCAAATTTGTACCCAAAGCCTCCTGAAAACTCCTCCAGTACTTAGCATTAAACCTGGTATCTCGATCAGAGGTGATGGACAAAGGAACTCCATGCAACCTCACAATGTTCTGCATATACAACTCCCCGAGAATCTTCCTGGAACACGTCGACCTAAACGGAATGAAATGCGCCGATTTCGTCAACCTGTCGACCACAACCCAAACTGCATCATGCCGCTGCTCCGTCCTCGGCAAACCTGTGAGGAAATCCATCGTCACATGCTCCCATTTCCACCATGGAATAGGAAGCGGCTGAAGCTGACCTGCAGGCTTCTGATGCTCGGCTTTCACCTGAAGACACGTCGAACACTTGGCCACGTACTCACGAACATCTTTCTTCATGCCTCTCCACCAATAGTGCCTCTTCAAATCACGATACATCTTGGTGCTCCCCGGATGAATAGCAAACTGAGACCTATGAGCTTCATCTAGAACGGCTTTCGTCACCTCGGCGATAACTGGAACTGCAAGACGCTCCCGGAAGTACAACGATCCATCTGCATGCACGCTCCATTCCTCGAACTACTCCCCGTTCTGAATCCGCGACCAAATCCCCTGCAAATGTCGATCCTGCCACTGACCTTGCTTCACCATCTGAACAAGAGCTGGAGTCGCTTCCACATGATACAACAAAACTCGATCACCGTCGTCATGATACTGTAGCTGATACTCACTCACTATCGCATCCCTACTCCAGTCCTCAAAAATCAAACAAGCGAGAATCCCTGAAAACTTTCTGCTAAGCGCGTCCGCTACCACATTAGCTTTCCCGGGATGATACTGCAACGCGAAATCATAATCCTCCATGTACTCTACCCATCTGCGCTGCCTCAAGTTGAGATCCCTCTGAGTGAACAAATGCCTCAAACTCTTGTGATCGGAGAAGACCTGAAACGATGCTCCATACAAGTAACATCTCCAAATCTTCAGCGCGTAGATCACCGCTGCAAGCTCTAAATCGTGAGTAGGATAATTCCGCTCGTGAGGTCGTAGCTGTCTCGATCCATACGCAACCACACGTCCATGCTGCATCAACACGCATCCAAGTCCGCGCCCTGAAGCATCAGCATAAACCTCATACGGCTCGTCACTACTAGGAATAACTAATACTGGAGCTGAAGTCAACCGGTTCTTCAATTCCTGAAAAGCAGACTCACAGTCTTCATCCCACTCAAACCTGACATTTTTCTTGATCAACCTCGTCAACGGAGCTGCAATCTTCGAAAAGTCCTTTACAAATTTCCTGTAATATCCAGCAAGACCTAAGAAGCTGCGAATCTCCGCTACATTCCGTGGTCGTTCCCACTCCAATATAGCTTCAATCTTGGACGGATCCACTGAAATACCATGCTCCGAGATGACATGACCCAGAAATTTGACCTCAGTCAACCAGAACTCACATTTTTCCCTCTTAGCATACAACTGGTGCTCCCGCAGAGTCTGAAGCACGATCCGAAGATGCTGCTCATGCTCCTCCCATGTCTTAGAATACACAAGAATATCATCGATGAACACGATCACAAACTGATCCAGATACGGCCTAAAAATCCTGTTCATCAAATCCATAAAAGCTGCTGGAGCATTCGTCAACCCAAAAGACATAACCAGAAACTCGAAGTGCCCATACCGAGTCCTAAAAGCTGTCTTGGGAATGTCCTCTTCCTTGATTCTGAGCTGATGATAACCTGACCGCAAATCAATCTTCGAGAAGTATCGCGAACCTCCCAACTGGTCAAATAGCTCATCAATCCTAGGCAAGGGATACTTGTTCTTCACTGTAACACGATTCAGCTGCCGATAATCCACACATAACCTGAGAGTCCCATCGTGCTTCTTAGCGAACAAAACTGGTGCTCCCCACGGAGATGTGCTATTCCGAATATATCCTTTATCAGCAAGCTCCTGAAGTTGCTTCCTCAATTCCTTCATTTCTGCCGGCGCCATCCGATAAGGTGCCATAGAAATCGGTGATGTCCCTGGAAACAACTCAATACCAAACTCAATCTCCCGATGCGGTGGTAATCCTGATAACTCGTCGGGGAAGACATCCTCGAACTCACCAACCACCGGAATCGCTACACTACTACTCGAAACATAGGGCTCGCAATCTAGATTGGCAAGAAAAGCAAAACAATCTAGATTCCTTCGCCCTCCTAGACATGACTTCATAAGACGCTCACTCATTAGCCAATCACCACCACCCTGGTAAGTGATTACCGTCCCCCTATCAGACACTAGGGTCACCTTTCTAAGTTGGCAGTCCACAACTGCACTATACCTGGACAACCAGTCCATCCCTAAAATCACATCATAGGAACTCATGGGGAGTACAATCAAATCACTTTTCAAAATCTCATCCCCAATCTTTATTTTACAAGATTTACACATACAATTCACACACACCCGCCCCAAGGGAGAAGTTATAACTAGGGGTTCATTAAACTCTTCTACTTCTAATCCCAAGGCATGTACAAAGGAACTCGAAATGAGAGAATGAGATGCACCGGTATCAAATAAAACGCGAGCTAGAGATCTAGAAACCAAAACCATACCATCGACAACTGCGTTACCAATCTGAGAATCTGACCCTCCAGATGCCATTGCATGAACCTGCACTGGCGCCTTCCCTTTTCCTCTACCGACATTGCTGGGTCCTGCATTACTCGGCCGATACTGCTGAGATGGAGATGACTGCACACTACCTGTACTCGGAGCTCTATACTGAGGAACACTGCGCTGAAAATACTGCGACTGCTGTCCCCGTGCCGGATATGAGAATTGCTGAGGAGAAAACTGCGGATACTGCAACTGCGGGTACTGCGGAGGCGGAGGTAGGGTCTGAGGCTGAGGCTGAGACTGACGACTGGCATCCTCCCCGGTCTGCGATCCAAGACGAGCACTCCTGATCGGGCAATTCCTCTTGATGTGTCCGGGCTGCTGACAGAAATGACAATGAAAGCTGTAGGGGTTGCTGCGCCCGCTGCCAGACGAACTGCTACTGCCACTGGTCGCACCGCCTTGCTTGCCTTTCCCCGGAGCTGGACGACTACTAGTGCTCTTCCTGCCACTCCTCTGCGGTCCTCCTAAAGCCTTGGCTCGGTCCTCACAATACTGCACATAATCATTCTCTACGGAGATCGTCGACGACACAAGCTCTCCGAAACTCCTAAGCCGTAGAGCAACCAACTGCGGCCGAATAGGAGCCTTGAGTCCTTCCTGGAACTTGATGCATTTCTCGCGCTCCGATGCCACAGCTGATGGAGCAAACCTGGCCAACTCGCTAAACTTCGCCTCATACTCTCGAACTGACATATCACCCTGCTGCAATCTATTAAACTCAGCTGCCTTCTGATCTCTATATCCCTGCGGAAAATACCGATCATAGAACAGATCCTCGAACTTGTCCCAACCGATATCGCCACCGCGCTCCAGACGATTAGTTTGTTTCCACCAGGTGTTAGCGCCACCCTCGAGCTTATACGCCGCGAATTCCACACGATACTCCTCAGGCACACCAAGAGTATCAAGATGCTTCAAGATCGAATCCAACCAATACTCTGCTAACTGCGGATCCCCATTGCCATCAAAAGTCGGAATAGACGCCTGCCGAAATTCCTTAAAGAAAGCATGCCGACTACCAACACTGGAGTCTTCCGGTCTAGTCCTGGCTGCCATCTGCCG
Organism: Artocarpus heterophyllus; assembly: GCA_025403435.1. Lineage (NCBI taxonomy): Eukaryota > Viridiplantae > Streptophyta > Magnoliopsida > Rosales > Moraceae > Artocarpus > Artocarpus heterophyllus. The sequence continues at coordinate 7,543,709 of CM046344.1, forward strand.
GAAAGCCGCAATCATAGACCTCATCAGGCCCTCATCATTTCCGAACTCGACGTCAGCTGTCGAACGACGTCTAGGTGCCATTCTCTCACTTCTGAAAACAAAATTTGGACTGTCAGAGGTATTTCATTGTCAAACCTATGTGTGCACAATTCCCAAGGTTCATAACCTTGAGCTCTGATACCATTCTGTCACGCCCCGGAGTACAGGAGGTGACGTGGCGGAATATTTAGATTAATTAAAAGAGAATTTAATTGAAATTAAGGGTTTAAAAATCCAATTAAGCAAGAAATAAAGAGATTTTTCCACCACATTTGATAAAGAATTTAAAATCGTTAAACAAATAACAATAGTTGAATAAAAACCGCGAATATGGGTTCCACAACCCACAACTTGTGCACACACATGGATCTGACAATATCACAAATACAATTACAGTCCAAGTACAAATAAAGTTAAGTCTTACATGCCTTGATTAATAAATACAGAATATAGATAAATTCTCCTATTGCTCCTGAGTTCGGTCCGAAGAATCTTCTCCAAACCTAAATGGGAAACCACCTAGAAGGGGGGATTTAAAACAGATAAAACGTGAGCGAAAGGCTCAGTAGGACTAAGTTTTATAAAATAATTTAATGCAAAGAAACATAACATTATCAGGAGTTATACAGAAAGGGAACTTGAATAAATAAATAAATAAATTGAGTAGAACCGTTCTGACACAGAACAGTCTACTCGTCAAATCAAAACACCAGTTTACTTTTACCTAGGCAAACCATGATATCACCACCGTAGTGGCCCAGCTGGGTTTCGGGACCTGCCCCCAAGGTCGATCACGACCCGATCTCTGATATGGCATCATGCCCATGTGTTTATTATCATTATCATTCAAAACCCAATTACCAAGTGTTGTCAATTACATTCATTATGAAATTCATTTCATGTCACGGTATATGAAAATATAACCGATAAAACCATTTTCAAACAACCGTTGAAAACATTTTGATAGAAATCCTTTTCAAAGCCAAATCATTTCAAAACCAGGCTACCAAAGAAATAGGATAGAAGTCCTACCTCAGTACTCGTGCCGGTACCCCACATCGTAATCCCGGTCCGCTATACGTTAGCTCCACGGAACCACGAACAATCCTAGATACAAACTAAGTCGATCAATATCTAGTTCGAAACATTCTATGTTACTAATCATTTCATGATGTCCTAGTGTGCCATTTGTATCATTAAAATCATCCTATAAGGTTGGGATTTAAATTAGGGTTCAAAACAGTGAAATCGGGTAAAAATCACAAAATTTTCCATGCCTCGGTCGGCCTGCCGGACGCCCTGCTTCGGCCTGCCGGAAGCAAAGTTCGGCCTGCCGAACATTTCCCCAGATTCGGCCTGCCGGTCGGAAGAACACCGGCCTGCCGATCATCACTCCGGCCTGCCGAACATGAACTTCGGCCTGCCGAACTGGGAAGATCCAGAAATCCCAGCCACGGGTTTCTCGATCCCCAAAATCCAAATCTTGTTTCTAACCTGTTTTTCTCAAATCCCAGGCATGAAAAACAACTATAATTGATAGAAAAACATTCTAGAACATGTTTGGGATCATTTAAACAACATTTGAACTCGAAATCCTCAAAAATCCAAAAATGAGAAAAAGAGGAGAAAAATGAAAATCTTGAATCCAATCCGTTTTTCTTCAATCTAGGTTTAGATTCTAGTTGTTCTAAGCTCATTTAACACAAATCCACGGTTTTCTAAGCTAAAACAAACTTAGATTTCAAAAACACACAAAATCAAAAATTTTGTAAAAAGTTTAGAAATTTCGAATCTAACCTCGAATCGAAGCTTCAATCCGCGTTCTCGGTCGCCGAATCACGTCCCCGAGCTTCCTCCTTGCTGTTCCGAAGCTTGGATTCGAATGGAAATCAAAATTTTTGAAAGAGATTGAGAGAGAGAGGGAGCTGCCGAGAGAGAGAGAAGAGAGAGAGAGTTGAACGTGAGAGTGAGGAGAGAGAGAGAGAAGAGAGAAATAAATAGAAAAAATCGGTGGACGGTTTTACTGTACGAAAACCATGTGCCGCCCACGGTTTTGTAAAACAGAGTATTTTTAACATTTTACAAATTGTTGTGTTTTAAAACTCAAAACATCATTTTAAATCAATAAGAAATCTTTTGAACACATCAATTTAACAAAACAACCAAAAACTAAAAATCCAACCAAATAATCTAATTAAAGTTAAAACTTTAATTATGGCACACTAATTCATCATTTACATTACATTAATATTAAATAAATTTCGGGACGTTACAAATAGATTTCTTAAAAACTAAATATAAATAGTTAAAATAAAGAAAAGGAGAACAGAGATCTCCTCTGTCGCTGCTTTGGGTTCCCCTTTGAGTTGCGACAACCACCTTATATAAGACTATAAGTCACGATCCTGTGACGAAGTTGCGACAGCCTTGGGTTGCGACAGCCACCTTGGGTCGCGATCGTGGGTTGAAGTTGTGACGGGCGTGAATTTATACCCTTCAATTTCATCCTGAGAAAAAAGTATCTTATGCTCGTTTAGTAGTGTTTTCGGAAATGAAAATTTTCAAAATGATGTCTTTAACTGTCAAAAATTTTTCCTTTAAAAGTCATGAAAAAACGTTTCCTCAAATGCTTGAAAATAATATCAAACAAGTGTTTCTCATAATAATATATATATACACATACACATATATATATATATATATTGAACTTAAGATCTGAATTTTTCATTTTATTTTATGGTGGTTTCAAATATGAATTTATCGCTAAACTATATAGGCAACTATATGTAAGACAACTAAAATGAACGACGTAAAATCCAAAAAAGTGTTTATTAAAGAAAAGCGAAAAACTTTTGACAACTAAAACGTATGGCGTATAAACAAAAAAAAATGTTTCTTAAGAAAAGTAGTTCTATTCGCACCTTCCATTGGACTATTTACACTCCTTTTGAAAATAAATTTTCATGTTACTGAAAAACCTTTCAATATAATAATAAAAAGGGACAATTATCATAACCTAATTACATAATTAAATCTTTTTTAATAAATAGAAACTAATGATACATTTTTTCTTTTCACACACACCTATATGTAAGGACAAAACTTTAATTTTCACGATTCAATGACTATTCTAATAAATAATATGGACGTATGGTCAATTGTTTATTAATTTGCTCTTTTTGTTAATACTCGACAATTTCATTGAATTATTTGCCTTATGTATTGTCAATTAGATGGTAATATTGACGAATTGACGCTTTATTGTGGTTAAATGATTTTAACTCAATATGAAACTAAATGATTTTTAGAGATATTATCTATTGTATCACCCATGAACCCTGAAAGTGATAACATCAATATTATTCAATTATAGCAAAATGATTTAATTGCTTTCATTGAAAAATGATATTGAAATTGTTTTTGATAAACGATTTTAATATTTTCGTTGCTCATTTCATGTCGATTTTCCTTCGATAAATGCTTGTTTAGTTAAATTAATAGATATAATAATAAATAAATAATATTTTTTAAAAAATATAATTAGTAGATATAATATTTTTCATAAATAGTAATAAATATGTATGACTTTTAATCTATTTTTATGTATGGAAAAAGCTTTAAAAAAATAAAGAGATAGAGACATATAGAGATTAAAATAATGAAAAAATGGTTTGCATGAAAAGAAAAATCATGTAAAAAAAAAGTACTTACTATAAGAGTAGTTTTGGAACTACAAGGATGTAAATTTAGAAAGAGGATTTGAAGAGTTAAAAAGAGGGTGCCAAAAAAAAAACCGAAAAACATTTTTATAAAAAAAAATCTCTTAATTTCTTTGAAAAGAAAAAAGATCCCTCGAAAAAAAGAAAGAAACAAAAGCGAAAATGCGTGACAGAACTAGCGTGTAAATAGCTTTCAATTTAGATGCATTCTAAAAAAGTATTTCAAAATAAAAAAGGGGCAAAATCGTACTTTAGAGAGAAGTAATATACAATCAGACTTGATAAGTAGGGTGTTAATTTAGATAAGTTCTTGAAAAAACAGTGATATATCTATGTATTTATATAAGGGGGCATTATCGTACTTTAGATAGAATTAAGCTGTAGTGAGACTTGATAAATGGCTGTCAATCTGATAAGTTCTAAGAAAGTATTTCAAAATATATAAGCGCAAAATCAATAATTTAGCGAGAAGAAGTTTGCAATGAGACGTAACAGGGTTTATCAGATAAGAAATGGGAGTCTGAAGATAAGACGAGATTATGTGAGGCAGAGATTAAAGGACGAACTCACGAAATCTCTGAACAATGGGAGATATTTGATCTCTTTTTCTATTTCAATTTCTAGGTCATATAATTGTTTAATAAAATTAGTTAGAACTAATTTTTTAATTTAAAAATAATATAAAGTTCTTATATGTTATAATAAAAAATAAAAAAATTATTATAGTATAAACAAATTTTTCCTTACCAATAAGGTCTATTAGATCTTTGATCGAACCATTAATTTATCATTAATTAAACAAACTTACATGCACTAGATTTCTTAAAAACTACAAATGAAAAATTAAAAAAAAAAACAAAAAGGAGAAGAGAGATCTGCTATGCTGTTGTCGTGGGCTCACCTTGAGCACAACGACAACCTTGGGTCATAATCCTGCAGCAGAGTTACGATGGAATTGGGTTGAGACAGCCACCGTGGGTGGCGATCATGTGACAGAGTCGCGAAGCCTTTCCATCCATGGTCTTGACTCGTTTTCGTCACGATCTATCACCATCACCTATGTAGAGACCCTTTTGTCTTCATGAGTTTGTTTTGATTGTCAACTCCCACCACCCTCTACTCCATAGGCCTAACAATTATTTTTATAATTGTTAGATTAAAAAAATATTATGATCCAATATAGTGGTTTGTACTTTTTTTATGAAAAATAATTTTAGACTTAAATTTTTTCTAAAGATTTAGAAATTTTTTATGGTAGCCGTTCTCGTAACATATATAACTTGAGACATGAACTTTTTATCTTATGATAGTCTTAGGTGTGAATTTACGATTACCTCAACCAGATATATTTGCGCAATCCAATTATAAAACATATATATCACCAGCTAAAACGTGCGTTCATATAAAAGAACGTAAAACGAAAAGAGTGTTTCTAAAAAAATAAAAACTAAAAAATGTGTTTCTAAAACGAAAATCCCTTAAAAAAACAAGGGACAGAAACGGAGGCGCAAAACGTGTGAAAAAACGAGCGTGTAAATAGCTGTCAACTCAGATAAATTCTAAAAAATTATTTCAAAATAGTAAGGGGCAAAATCGTACTTTGGAAAGAAGTTACAAAGTTCAAATCGTATATAAATATGCAATGAGACTGGCAATATACAATGATTTGTGTTTTAGGGCAAAGATTTCGCCAAATCTTTGAACAATCGGAGGTATTTTATCATCTGTTTTTCTATTTCAATCTCTGAATTTAATTTTCATTATTTTGTTTCCTCAATTTCATGTTCCAAAATTCTATGCAAGTTACCCTTCTTTTGTTTCCCGAGAAAGTTGAGGAAAATGAACTTTACCCGAATTTATTGTTAAACCCTTTTCGGATTGCCTTTTTTTTCTTGGAAACTTGACGGGAAATTGGGGCTAATTCAGTTCGGATGCTTGATTATATGCTGTTTTTGAATTTGTTTTACTTGCGGAAAATGAAAATTGTGGTTTTGATCTGTTTTTGAATTTCTTTGTTGTTTTTATGCTTTTGGACAATATTGCAATTTTTTTTTTTGGGTGGAACTTTAATGGGTATGATATGAATATGTGCTTCTTTAAGAATTTTTCAAAATATCATTTCATTCTTCACAAAGCTTAGTTGTCCAGACTTTGAGGAATCATGTTCATCGTTGTAACGAGTTTGATTGCTTATGTATGACGTATATAGCGTATTGTCTTGTAGGAGTTAAGTCAAGTCTTGTATTAGTTTATTGGCTTTTTATGCTCTTCCTTCAGACAATAAACTCGTTTGGTCGGAGGAATCTCCTTCGCTTATTAAGTTTCTTGTTCTAGAATACGCTTTGATTTGAGGAGAACAGATAAATCTAACTGCAAGTTGGGGAAATGCGAAGGAAGCACATAATTTGTTGCTAATGATATCGATTATTGCGTTAACTCATATTCAACAAATCGGTTCTTGAGTATTGAGTTGGAATAACTAAATGGGATGAGATTTATTTGTTTAATTATTTGAATGACTAGTCTATTTCGCTTTGAATTTTGACCCTTTGAATCCTCCTCTAGTGTTTGTTTATCATTCTATGCATCTTGAGTTGCAACGGACTTGAATTAAATTTTTCCGAGTTTATGATGTGGTTGACACTAAAAAATTCAGATTGTCATTTCGAAATTCAGCAGGTTTGAATGTTTTAGAGATAGCAAAGCTGTTAGCACGATTATGACACATAATTTTTCGTACTTGTTAAAGCTGAATATGTAATGACTAGGTAACAAAAGCGGCTGCATTTATTTTTATTCTTCAAATGTAATTGTTGAATATAGAATCCTTAGTTGATAATTCATACATCTAAGTTGATACAAGGAAAGAAAAGGCCTTGTATTTCATAGTTTGGTAAAGAATATTGGTTTGAAATGCAGGAAGTAGACGGCATTTTATGGATAGCAGAGAACCTTGCAAGGAGGTTTCCGAGCAGCGGACAAGAGAGTTGCTGATTGCAATCTCGTACTCTTTACCGAAGAAGGCTTTTGATGTGGACCCGTCACCTGAGAAAATCAGCAACGTGAATGGTGTTTTGGCGTCAAACGGTGACATCACAGACCATTACCGGTCTGAACTGATTTCCATTTCAAATGAGCAGTCTCTCGATGTTAAAATCTGAGTGCCAGTTAGAACCATGAGGTCCAGCATTACTGTGTTTGGCATTGATTAATATTTAAGCCTTGTGTTAGACTACTACTTTGTTGTCTCTTTATCTTATGTTTATGTGGATTATTAATCGGTGTATGAATAACTTTGTGTATGTTATTTTTAATGTCAATGAAAGTGTGGATAAACAGTCCAGGTTTATTTTAGAATTCTGGTTTGCCTAGAGCTTAATGAGCGTCATGTTTATTGCTTACAAGAAAAGGAAAAGAAGGCGTGTATGTGGACGGAGAAAACTGATCAAAGCTGCAGATACAACTCTTTTGCTTTCTCAGCTTCTTCTTCGTTCAACGTTCCAATCAGGAACAGAGTGATTGCTCAACAAAGATCGTTAACTAAATTAGATCGGTGGGACTGTGTGTCTTTCATAATTATAATTAATTATTATGAAATAATCTCATTATTTAATAATTATAAATTAATTTATAATTAATGTATTTTGAGTGATTTTAATTTAGATTTTTATAATTTTAAGTTAATTAATTAAACCAATAATTCCAGTTGCCCTAACATTATTTACAAGAATGGCCAGGGATTAATGAACCCATAATTTCACGTTCCAATAAAACCAATATATTAATTATCTCTTTTATTAATTTCAATGTTACTCTGTTAAAAATTTAAAATTACACTTTTCAAATTATAGACATAATTATTACTCATATTTTAGAGTTTTTCATTTGATATAATCATTGTATAAACTGATATTCCATAAATAATTTATAATTAGAGCTAGGTAAAATCTATTAATCTCTTATTACTTTTTTATTCTTGAATGCCATCGATTCTCTAATAAATAATAAACTCATGAACTTAATCACGAATTTGGGTGCTTATATTATTCAAGACTTGAATCAATACTTAAGAGAATTATTTATCTACTTCTCGTTAAAGAAGGAATAGATTTCATCTGATAATATTAATATTCTTGGCTATTTACTTTATTATGCCTCCAAAATAGAAGGGACATGATTAGATTTTCGAATCCGTAATGAGTAAATCAAAAAACATAATTTCATAAATAGGAGTCTGCTAATAAGCTCATCTTGTATATGATCATCGGTCAATATGTTTAGAACTTGTTATGTACTAACTGAAATTATTTAACCATTTGTATTTTATCACGTCGTGATCCCACATAATCTCATTATGTATGCACTCATTTAATGACTCACAACATTAATAGTTCTAGTAAGGCTGTTTCATTCTTAATAGAAATGACATGCACTAGTAATACTCAATTAAAGATTCAATATTTTAATTGAATGATTAATTATATATTATTGACTATTTTAATTCTCATCTTTAAATATTATCCTTTTGTATATAATATTTAAGGACACATATATAGTTATGGAATTTTTGTGAGATTTATAAAATATTCAAAATACATACACACAAATACAATAAGAAGTTCAATTTACTTATTTTTAAACATATCCTTTATAAAACATCACATGTTTTAAGGTTATCTATTCTATCAACATAACGTGATTCTTCATCAAATTATCGGTTTTAAACGTTTTCTATTTACCCATTAAATCCTCCAAAGAATTTAATTAGGAACATTACTTCTGAGTCACACTTGACCTTCATTGTCCTCGAATGGATTCTTTGAACATGTAATATGTTTCGTTTGGTAGCATATGTGATTGAACCAAACTATTAGAGTGCTTTCTCATTTCTCTAGAGCTAGGACAAGGGACGTGACTTGAGGCACCTTCCACCAACAAATTATTATTTCTTTAACTTAAATGTTTTTTTTTGTTTTAGTAAAATTTTCATTTAGAATTCTTAAGTATGATTAATAATTAGATTTTAGAACAAGGAATTATTTTTTCCTAATTGCATCTTGTTATTAAGGATATATATATAGGTATATTAATTCAATTTTTTATTTGATCAATTGAACTTGAACATGCAAATTTATTCATGTAATCAATTTATGTGAAAGAAAGAAAAGAAAATAAAAAAAATTTTATATGTGTTGATGGTTCGATAAAAAATATTATATTGTAAGAAAATTGCATTTTTCTTCTCTCTACATATATTTATATTTTAAAAGGAAGTGGATTAAAGCGTTTTAACCACCGCCTATCAAGGCTTAAATGATTTACAACACAAAAATTTATGTTGTGTGTGACAATTTAATAGTAAATATAAGATTTAAAAAATATATTGGACATATTTGAAAAAGAAATTATTTCAATAGGAATAAATTACTTATTTGAACTATATTTAAGAAAATAATATTTGGAGGACTGGGCAAATTTTTTTTTAATTTAAAGTAAGAACACATTTGAAAAAGGAAAGATTATTTCAAAAGGGCAAATCAGAGAAATTCTTGAGAGCCATATTAATCGTACAAGATTCTAGCAGATAAGAAAGAAAAAAAAAATCAAGCAAGAAAACATGTGCTGAACCTCCAAAATTCAAGTAAATTAAAGAGTTAATTGTATCATGGTCGAAATACTTGAAAGAAAAAACTTAAGACGTATTTGAGAAAAATTATCTTAAGAATTAAATTAGTTATGAAAGTATTTTTTTTGAATGGCATTTTAATATAATTTACGCTCATATTCGAAATACTAAAATTTTAAAGCAGGGACGTTTTTGAAAATAATTATTTTAAAGGGTAATTAAAAAAAGAATATTTTAACGAAAAAATTACAAGGCAATTTGTCTATAAAAAAGGAATTAAAAAAAAGCCAAAAAAAAAATGAAAGGAAAAAAGAACTTTGAACACAGCAAGCAATGTGTTGAAGTATATTGAAAGGCCCATTCTCCATTCTCTATGTATAGAATCTTTCGTTCGCTATTCTGTGAACTTATAATTCGGCGAAAGTTGGCTTGCTTTTTTTTTTCTTTACCAAAATTTGGCAGATTGTTTTACTTTTCATACAATTTCTTGAAAGTGTGGTGTATTAAAAAAATTTGTGTGGACTTAGGGTCTGTTTAGTTTGAGTATTTGAATAGAGTATTTGAATGAAGATTTAAATTTTTGTAAGAGAAAATACTGTAGTAAAATAATTCGAACCGTGATTCGAGTATCGAAACAAACCGACCCTTAAATATCACATGTTGCTTTAGGCTCTTTATCTTGTCTTCTTCCTCTCTCTTACCCCCGACACCGGTGATCCTCTGCACGACGCTGCAAAATGGGCCTCCAAAAATTTGTAATTTCTGTGTAGTATAGGAACAGTACGTGGATGTTTTGTATTTTTTTTATATTGATTTTGATTCTTTTAGTGATTCATTTTTTGGTCATCCATCGTGATTAACAGTGGTTTTGGATACAAATCGGGCCGATACGGGCCCGTGACTTACTGGTTACCAGCTGGTAGCCGAAATCATATCAAGTATGGAGTGGTGTAGGGTGGATGTTGGTTGGTATGACGTCGGATATCTATCATTATCTTAGAGTGTATTTGGACTTTTAAAATGTCGTGAGATGAAAGGTCCGTTAGGTAAATAGATTTGAATTAATGATTTGATTTAAATGAGTGTGATTTAAATTAGTATTTAAGTTAGTAATTTGAATTGTTATCTGAATTAATGTTTGGTTGTGCATTTAAGTTTTAATCTGAGTATGAAATAAAATTAGAATTTGTGTTTAGAAATGTAATAAAAATAATTTTTGATTTATTAATAAATCTAATAAACTCTTAATGTTAATGATTTTAAAAAATATACAATATAGGTCTTAATTTATTCCCCTCTTCACTAGGAACATAATGCAAAAAAAATCATCTCAATTGGATTGCAAATGAAGAAGTTATGATTTTTTTTCCTTAAACATAGGAGAGAGAATTTCAGTCTTTACTGTAGCAGAAATATCCGAGTATCATAAGTTTAAGGGGAATCAGAACTCTTGAATCTTAGATTCTTGATACTTAAAGGATTTAGATTTTTGGAAAAACAAACACATATTTAAAAGATTCTTGATACTCGAATCTAAATTTAAATTCATTTAATACAAAGAGTATTTAAACCAAACACCCTGATATGACTGTGGGCTATAAATCAAATGCTTATTTTTTTAACGCTATAAATCAAATGCTTATTTTTTTTTTAATTAGACCATTGTATTGATTAGGCTTCGCAATAAAAGGATTTTATCGTCGTATCAACATTTCAAAATAATGATCGCGTTCTAAATGAGAGCTCAACCGGACCAAAGCAATTGTAAGGATAAGCGTTTTTTACCCGACAAGAATAGGTCTAGTACAATGTAAATTTATCAAATAAAGCTATCTTATTCTATTATGGACTCCTTTTGAAAACATTGGCCCCCGCAGAAAGAGGAGCTCTACTCAACTTTTTCTTTTTCGTGTTAAGTTGGAAAAACTTCTTACACAAAATATGTTATCTTGAATAGAAAACTAAATAATAAAATAAAAAATAGAAGAAGAGAAAATAAAGATTTAACATGATTCGACAACATGTCTATATCTACAAATTAGGGATAAAGAGAGAAGCTTCACTAATAAGGAGCACCATAAATGAGGCTTCATATAAATATACGTTACAAAACTAGTAAACAATTTGGTCACTTAAAACCAAAATCAAGACATTTCTAGTATAAAAATAAGCACAAAAAAGTAAAAATATTAATAAGATACTTTTTCTAATATGATCCTACAAGATAGAGCGCCAATATGAGACTCTAATCTTGTAAAAGTGGCATTAGCAATGAAGATTAAAGACTTGTTTGAGTATGAAACTTTGATACTAGATAAAAAATTAAATAATAAAATAAAGATGGAAAAAAGAGAACAAAAAGAATAAATATGGTTCCAAAATATGCCTATATTCACAAACTAAAGACAATGGAAAAATATTCACTAATAAGGAGCACTATGAATCGGGCTCCACATAAATATACTACAAAACCCAAACAAGAAAATTACTCAAAACTAAAACCAAGACATTTCCTATTATATAAATAAACACAAATAAAGTCAAAACTATTAATAAAAACATGTTCCTTATAATGTATATTTATTATTCATTATTCATTGTCTATTATCTATTAGCGTTAATCATATATAACACAGAGGATAAGGTTGTATGTTTTTGTTCTTCAACCATGTAATCCGATGGTTCACATCATTCGCTTCTTTCTTCTTTTTTTTTGGGTTTAAATGCAATATCTCTTTTTGTACTTTAACCCAAGATAAAATAATTGTCTTATGTAATCCCTTTCCTAAATCATCATTACATTCAAATATAAATGAAAAGTACTATAGTTGTTTTCTCCATTACATTAAAAAATATTATATGATTTTTTAAATCAATAATTTCATTTTATACTTGTTGTTGTATATAAATGTAATAGTTGTTCAAATTTGATTCCAATTAAAGGTTGTGCTCGCATGCCGTTTAATATATATCCATGATCATGCCTACTAATCTTCATGAAACAAGAAGCACAGGAAAAAAAAATGTTTTTGTTACTAGGGAGAACGTTCCTTAAGTACGTTTCTCATCAACTAGTGCATATATGTGTACAAATATATTGTCTAGTAATAGCAAGTTCTACCACTGCATGGAATAAATGTATTTAAGTATATGTTAATAAAAAATTTTGAAAACTTATGACAACAAAATTTCATTCGTAAAAATATATATTGTTCTCAATAACAAATACTTATCACTTACTGTTCCCTTGTCTCTCTTTTTTTTAAAAAAAAAAATATAGCGCGAGATGTTGCCTTATATTAGCTGAAGTATTATTATTATTATTATTATTATGTAATGAGGGTACTCAATTCTCATGTAATTTTGGCCAATTGAGGCTAGCTCAATTTGTGTTCAATGAATATATAAATTACTTTATATGTATCGAGTCTAGAGTTCAAATATCAGAGAGTATTTTTATTTTACTGGAGAAAGACAACTAGATTTCTTTTTTTAGACTTCGTGAAAGGGTATATAGGTGCTGTATTTTTCTTTGTGATTTAAAGTTGTACCTTAATTGTAACAAATTCCCAAAAGTAAATAAATAAAATAAAATAAAATAAATGCATGATAAAGTTTATGGGTCCAAATGTATTGCAAAATGTTCAATGCAAACACTAACAACAATCCTATATTTAACAGAAATAAAAATAAATATATCATATTTATTACTTTATTTTATGATTTGATACATTAACCAAAATTACCAAAAACTCTGCATAAAATTACAAACAAGGACAACTATAATAGATTTAACTACATGATTGAATTTTTATAATAAAAAAACTCAATGATATATTTTTTCTCCACGCTCTTACGTCACAACCCCAAATTGAAAACGTTGTAGGAAGGTATGTAAAGTTTTCTTTTCTATTTGCCATGTTAAATTTATGTATGATTTTGTTTCTTTTGTCGTTTATCTCTTTTTTTCTTGATCAGTTGCTTATGCTGTTTGCGTTTATGTTTGTTTTTGAATTGGTTTTGAAGGTTTTTTTCATTAATGAAGATAATGGCAACGCTGAGGATGAAAAAAAAAAAATATATATATATATATATATATATATGATCATGTACAATAAATATTTAAATATAGATACTTACACACGCGGATGGATGAGTTTTTAATGATTATATCTCTTGGCCACAAGGTTTCACAAAATTAATTCGAATTTGTTTTGATAATAACAACACAATTTTTGTTTATAAATAAATATTACGCAAAAATGGCTAACAAATTTCTTGAGTACTGCAAAGTTCAAAGCTGAGCAAATCATATGAAGCAAGTTCAAGACTAATCAAGTTTTAGAAGCAATATGGACAGGACTAATGAAGACTTGAAGTTCACAAGTTTTTATCTTTTGTTGGTCTTTATATAAGTGAGCAACATCTTAAAAATATATAGTTTATGCAAGCTTAAAACATACATACACATTTGCATTCATAAAGGTTCAAACTTTACATATGTGTTTTAATCCTCAAATCGTTTTTGTAACTTGAACTATGTTCAAAATATAGACTTAAAAAAAAAAACTTAAAATGCGCACAAATCACTTAAACAAGTTTCATAAAAACTGCATTTTTGAAGCATGTATTAAGAGGTCTTATTCAGCAGGATCGGCTTGCCAACCTTTCTGGTTCGACCTGCCAGCAAAAATGGCTTAGAGATAGAATTTCATTCTAGCCACGGCTTACTGGGCTCACAAGTTCGATTTACCGGATATGCCAACCGGCCTATGGGAAGCCTTGCTTCGGTCTATCAGAAGCCCTATTACGGCTTGTCGGTTAAATAACTTAGACGTAGATTTTTAACCTTATCTTGGGTCGCTTGCCAAACTCACAAGACCGGCCTGCCAGACATGCCAACCATCCTACCGAAAGCCTTGCTTTGGCCTGCCGATGAAGTGCCTTAGAGGGAGATAGGGCCGGCAATACAAGTTACAACACGATGACACGACACGAATTTGACTAGTTTTTTTTGCGAGCTAGTGTCGAAAAATTTGACCACGGGTCATTTTAGTGTTGACTCGAAACTGACCTGTTAAAAAAACAGGTCATGTTTGGGTCAACTCATCTGACACTAAAATGACTCATTATTGACCCGTGTTTAATTTAATTAATTTTTAAAAAATTTACCTATGATTAATATTATGTCAGATATAATATAAGCCCTTAAAAGATCAAACCCTACCTCTTTTATCGCTCATCTTTTTGTTATTATGGTATGAAACTCATCTAATTTTATATATTTTTTAGTGTTATATATATTAGTGTAGACTGGTCATAGGTGGGTTGCGGGTCACAATAGGGTTGCGGGTCAAAAAGGGTCACGGGTCATTGTTTTTTGACACTGTGCATAAGGAACGGGTTGGCACGGGTCGTGTTTATGTCAACCTGTATCAAAACGGGTCATGTTACGGTTAAGAATTTTTAACCTGTTTGTGTTACGGGTCGAGTTAGTGTCAACCTAATTTTTATAAAAATTGACTCTAACTTGACACTAACCCAACCTGCCAACCTGAATTGCCACCCTTAGAGGCAGACTTCAAAACCTGCCTCGGGTAGCTACCAAACTCTCGAGTTCGGCCTGCTGGGGGTTCCTATTCGGCCTGTCAATCTTCCCAGGTGGCCTGCCGATCAGATGATCGTTTGGAGTTTAATTCAGGGATTTTCAAATTCCGGCATGCCGATAAGTCTATAACGGCTAGTTTTCTAACTGTAAAAACTCCATTTGTAACGGCTCTTTTGACCCAAAATTGATATTTTAGGCTATAATTGAGCACTTAGAGGCTATATATACCCCTCTTTTCATTATGCTTAAGTTAGAGAATCAATTGCTAAAATTTCCTACATTGTTCTAAGCATTCAGACTCTTTACGCACACTCTTAAGCTTACATGTTGTATGTACGTCCTTGAGAGTTACTTGCACCCTCCATTTAAGCTTTACATTGTATCTATCTACCTTTGGAGAGTTTAACTTTGAGTGAACCAAACCTTGTAAATCATACCCTTTGAGCTTTAGGTTTCCAATCCTTATAATTTAGGGTAGTTGGTTTGTCAATCGCCCTATAAAATTGACGATTGTAAGAGGTTGTAGTGAGCCTTGGGTAGACCAAGTCACCATTATTGTACAAGAAGTGATCATGCCAAAAAAAAAGTCATTATAGTGCAAGAGGTTAAGTGAAGATTTGCTCGATGATAGTAGACGTAGGCATATTAACGAACCATTATAAATAGCGTTTGCATTCCTCTTCCTTTAACTCTTTACTTTAACGCATTTATAGATGTCTATATTATTTCACTTTATTACTTGTGTGTTTATAGTTTGAGCAAATTTGTCTAGAACTTTTCAATAATCGTAAAAAGTTTTTAAAAATCCAATTCACCCTCCTCCTGGATAGCTATTCTTAGGCTAACAATTGATATCAGAGTGTGAAGCTCAAATTTATTTTTGAAAAGATTTTACAATCTTGAGCATGACTACTTAAAGTTTTCAAAATTCAAAAGGTCACCATACCAACAGACCACCCTTTTTTAATGGAACCGACTACAACTATTGAAAAGCTAGAATGACAATTTGCTTACAATCCGTTGACTATAATCTTTGAGAAATTGTTGAAAATGGACCATTTAAACCAATGAAAGAATTGCAAAAGATTTTAGTTCCCAAAGAACCTAATGAATATAGAGACAAAGATAAAAAGAATTTGTCATCAAACGCTAGAGCTATAAACATTTTATATTGTGCTCTAGATAGAAATGAGTTCAATAGAATCACATCATGTACATCTGCACAAGATACTTGGCACATTTTAGAAGTAGTTTATGAAGGAACGAATCAAGTTAACGAGACTAAAATAAATTATCTTCTTCATGATTATGAAATGTTTAAGAAGAAAAACATGAGACTATTACCAAAATGTACACTAGATTTACAGATATTGTTAATGGTCTCAATTTGCTTGGAAGAACTTTCAAAACAAGTAAGTTAGTTAAAAAGCTTGTTTAGTCTTTACCACCTTCATGGCATGTCATGAGGATGACATTGGAAGAAGCAAAAGCTTTATTAACTCTACCATTAAAAAAGTTGGCTGGCTCTCTTATGACCCACGAGATCATCTGAAGACAAACTCAAGTTGAAGATGAAGATAAAAAGAAGAAGAGAATAGCTTTGAAAGCCTCTATTCCTGATAACGAAGATGACGAAGATGATGATTAAAGCCTTGATCATAAAGTCTTTGAAGAAATGACGATACTCGCGAAGAAATACAGAAAGTTCTATAGAAAATTCAATTAGAAAAAGCTACGAGAAGAAAAAATGATTAAAGTGAGAAAATTAAGAAAGATGAGATAATTTGTTTTGAATGTAAAAAGCCCGGTTATATGAGACTAGATTGTTCACTCAAAAAGAAAGGTGGAAGGAAAGGAACGAAGAAAGCTTTCTAAGCTACTTGGAATGAGCTTAAATCCAAAGACTCAGAAGATTAAGAGACAAGAGAAGTCGCCAATATGTGTTTCAAGGTCATAGACGATGATAATGAGGTCAGTTCCATTAACTCCTCTGATGATGAAAACAATGATATTGACATCATAGAATTATCTGAAGCCTTTGATGAACTACATGAAGATTATACGAAATTAGCCTTTTAAAATTCTATGCTTAAGAAGAAAGTGTATACTCTTTTGGAATAAATTGACTTATTGAAAATTGACAAAACTAAAAGTGATGCTTTGGTTGCAGAAAATACAACTTTAAAAGAACAAGTTGATAATTTAACAAAAACTGTTTTGAAATTCACCAAGGGGAAGAAAAATTTTGAATTAATACTTGGTAAACGATGATGTGTTTTCAACGTTGCGTTTCCCTTGATTCTCTCCAAAAATCCATCGTTTCTCCATCAATTTCACTTTTCCTCTCCCAAGTCCGTGCCCTAACCTTCCCATTTCCTAAAATTGAAATTTTAATCAAATTTTCCTCTTCAATTCGTGGATTTCTCGCATCTACGACAAAATGGCATCATGTTCTCATCCATTCAAGAGCACTAAATCGGTTGCTCATAAACCCCCCACAGAAAGAGGTAATTTTTGAGGAATTTTTCAATGAGAAGAAGTTTACAAAATTCTTTTCCCGTAGAAAGATTATTCAGGGAAAACTTATTACGCTTAGGTATTTTTCTAGCCTTGGTGTTGAAACAATGTTCCATTGTTCCAACGCTAGTTAAAAGTCCTTAATTATATATTTGTTATGGGAATTCCATTATACTGCTAATTATTGAATTAGTGGGTTTGTTATGCCTTATAAGTACTTTTTCATAAGCACCTGTTGGTAAACTTTTATAATGGGGGGCAAAAAAAATACCTTAAAAAATTACTCCTTACCCCTCAAACATGTCATTTTCAGTCTTTGTTTTTCTAAACAGTTATCCACTAATATTTAATTCATCACGAAATGTTGGCGAAAAGAAGGAGAGGGCAACGTTTTTCTTCTCTCTCTCTCTCTCTTTTTTTTTTTTTTTGTTCAATAAATTAAAAAGTTAATATCTCTTTAAGAGTAAAAGAAGTCATTCTATATGAAACATGTAATATGAAGTTAATTAAGACTAAGCGAACTGAGAATAATAATATTGATGTGTACGAATGGAGGAAAATGGAGAGAAAATGCAACAAGAAAATAAAATGAAAAAAGGGAAATAGCAGGCGTAATGTGATCTCAGAGCCGGATGTTTTTGAAGTCTAATTTGACAAGAACTTGGCAAATTTACAAAAATCTTAAACGGCTGGATTTTTCAGTTAGCATCCAAGATGACTTTTTCTTTTTTTTTTCTTCTTTCTTTCTTTTTTTTCTTGCTGCAAAAGTATAAATCCAAGATGATTGCACCTGCAAATTTAAGCTCTAATGCGCAGCATCTTCTTCCTCACAGAACTTCGTATATTCCTTTGGACCCAGCAAGGATTCTAGCTCCGCAGGATTGCTTGGCTTCACCTTGATCATCCATCCATCTTCATATGGGCTCGAGTTGATCTTCATGTGAACAAAAAAAGTGACACAGCCAAGTGAGAAACCATGTCCCATAGCATTCAACAGCATTGAATCAATTTCATAAATTCGGTTTCATCAATAAAAAAAAAATCAATTAACTTCACAAATTCCTCCGAATTATGTAGCTTAGTTCAACATGTTCTTGTATTTCGGAAAAAAAAGTTTCATTTTATCCCCGGTTGATTTCATTCCTGAACTATATGAAATTGTTCGGAAAGATGAAATGAACCTCTTTCAAAATTCGAGAGCATATTGAACTAGGGTACATAGTTGACGGGGTATTTTTAAAAGTTGTTTTTTAGCTCTTCTTTTTAATAGTACTATAATTGGCAACTAAAGTGATTGAGATAGAAAGGAAGAAATTACCAAGCCAGGGGATTCACCAAGCTTGGAGTTAACCTCAACAACCTCACCAGAGATTGGAGAATTTACATCACTAGTTGCCTTCACACTTTCCACTGCTCCAAAGCCTTGTCCTTGGGAGACTGAACCACCTTTTTCTGGCAGCTCCACAAACACCACTTCCCCAAGATGGTCCTGTAAAATATGCATTTCAAAAGCTTCAAAATTTCAATCTATTTACTAGCTGAAATGCCAAATTATAACAAGCTCCATTGTGAATGACTAAAATTAGCAAAATAGAATAGTGTCACTTTCCTGTTCAAATACCATATATCAAAGTGCTGAAAATCCAACAAAACAGTAGTACAACAAATTCCCACAAAACATTTCCCGATGCTTATTCAGATATGAAAATTAATAGAAATCAATTTTAAATATGGAGTATTGCTTAGCTACCCAGAATTTTATGTGGACAAGGGGGTACTTCTTAGTTACTTGCTTATGACATACTACAGTTTTGTTAACCCAAAAAGGTTGTTTCTGGAACATTCTTCTTTCAGTTAATTTTTTGAGGAATTTTGTGGTAGGGTATAAAAAACTAGCATAACAGTAAGATACACATTTTAGCTGTTACATAAAATGAGATACATACAATTTTACCTGTCATATCAAACCAAAATTATATCTTTAGACAATTTAAGGGAACTTGATAAAAAAAATCTAACAGTCAAGAATTGTTGTAAATAACGAGTACTTGAAAACAAAAAACAAAAAACAAAAAACAAAACAAAGACAAAAGACAGTTTCAAATGGGGTTTTCAGGATAAGTTATATATTCAGACCTGGGCGTGATCAGTGATGCCAACTGTAGCAACTGAGCCCTCATGCTTCACCCACTCATGTGAAGATGCATATTTCAAATTATCCAAAACTGCAAAAAGTTTTCAACATAACAATATCATATCACACGAAAAAACCAAATCTGTTTTTTTTTTTTTTTTTTGTGAAGAAACATATCTAGATAAATAGAGCTTGTTTAATTCGAGTATTTGAATAAAATATTTGAACGAAGATTTAAATTTTTATAAGAGAAAATACTGTAATAAAATAATTCAAGCCGTAAATAAATACACCCTATTATATCCAAATGTAGAGAGCACCCATTAGAGTTTAGGGAAGGAATACCAGTTGAGAAGCATCTAGAGAGAGAAAACGCAGGGGAGAGATGAGCTTTGGAAGCACAAGAGATTTTGAGTGCATTGGCTGTAGAAGAAGCCCACATTCTGAGCGCCATATATTTTTATTTTTTCCTCTTGTAATGCTATCTTTATGTGTCTGCTTGGTTTATACACATATATTTGGTTGTTTTATCTTGGATGAATGGCGAGGAACGAAAGCCTCATCCTAAGACCTCGAATGGCACAGACCCTGTTTTTCATTCATTAACGCTTTGAAAATGAAATTTAATTGATTTTCCCTGTTTTTTTTTCCCCCTTTTTCCCAGTGCCAAAAAAAGATAAAGTATTTTTTTTTTTAAATCTTGACTTATTTGCCAGAAATTTTTACCGCACGATATATTTAAACACAGTTAATGCCTCAATATATAAATACGATACATATTTTGTTATTAAAAAAATATCATTCGAGCACTGCAGGATGCATGTAACTTTATATTAAATTTTGTAGTTTCAACATTTTTGCATTTTATGCATAATTATTATTTTCGGAAATCATCGGAAATGTAATTTTTCCCAAACTAATTGTAGTCAATAGCTAGTTTTAAAAATATGTATAGCAAATATCAAATTTATGATATACATAATTTATTTACTCCTTTCATTACAGTATAAATTATTCTTATTTGCACAATAATAAATTTATGGTATAAATAAGTTATTTGCCCTATTGTTTACAAAATAAATATTTTTTATTTACACAGTAATAGAAATTATTTATATCATAAATTTACTATTTGTTACAAATATTTTTAAAACTTAATATTTACATAAAAAAGTATTTAAAAATCTGAGATTTCTCCCATTTGCCTTATTATTTTCATAGGACGTGTTTGTTATCAATTGTTTGGGTGAACCAACAATAAAACGACGTATTTTTTAATAAGACGACATGAACAGTGACTGTTTTGTTTTTATTACACGAGTAATTTTTGTTTTCATAAAACAACAAAAGAAAGACTTTTTTAGGAGAATGAAAAGGCGATTAACTTAAAATAAAATCACGTCCTTCTTTTAATATAACATGAAGTCTTGTTGTTTATTTCAAAAATGCTTTTATTTGGTGGTGCGTGCTTAAATAGACAAAAAAGACGCATTTTTTTTATAAAAAAAGTTCATAAATCCATGGTTACATCAATTGTATCTACAAATGAATAAATTGTATTTTTTAATGAATTAAAGACAACTTAAAAGTTGATATAAAAGTTAAGATTAGAGTTGAGTATATAAAAGTTGAAATTAGAGTTGATGTTCCTCCTCTCTTATTTATATAGTTCCTGTGAATGTGATTAAAAGTCCTCCATGTCGAACACATAGCTTGCTCTCCCCCTCTTGCCTTGAGATTGTGGGTGTTGTGCCTTGGTATCGAGCATGTGCCTTGGGTGGTTACTTCAGGGACCAGGCTCTGCTCGTACCAAAGCAAGGCCATGCGAGAGCAAAGTCGTGCCCTGCTTGCGCCAATAGCCCATACTTGCGTGTGAGCAAGGTTCACGTCGTTTCCTGTCATTATGTTTTGTTCTTTCGTTGTGATTTTCATCAAACAACGTACTTTCTATGTCGTTTGGGGAAATGAAGGCCAAAACTCATTTCTCAAGATTCAAGCTAAACAAAATGAAACAACTGGACGATGTAAAGCTTTTCATGTTGATCAAACGACATGATTTCACGTGGCCAGATCCATCGCCTTTTTTGGACTTAGGAACTCCCAAACAACATTGTTTTTATGTCGTTCCTTTCAAACAGCAACGACTAGATGTATTTCTCGAGAAAACCACAAGAAAGATATCAATATATATATTATGAGATGAATTATTACGTATGATTATAAAAAAAATGCAAAAGCAAATGACGAAAAAAAAAATACTCGACTTATTAGAAAGGACGTGAGCATGATGTCGTTGATACAAACGGCCACTCAAAAATGTTTACATGCGACACGACGTCCTTGGTGTAAACAAAATTCCTTTTTGAGTCACTGACACTGTTGGTTCTTAAACTTTGAGCATGGTAACATTTAAGTTTATGAACTTTTAATTTTGATAAATTAGTCTTTAAACTTTTATTTTTTGACAGTTTTAATTTGGTCTCTGATATAAAAATTAACAAATGATTATAAAATTTAATGTAGATAATCACATCCTTATTGCATAATAACTTGAAAATTTCTTTTGAGCAAAACTTATCTTTTTATCACTATCGAAATCCAATGAAAACTACGACATTTTACACCAAATTTTTAGTTTTGATGCTATGTGGATGTGATTATATATGCTAAATTTCAGAAATCGACGATCGATTTTAGTATCAAATACCAAAACTACTAATAAAACAAAAATTTAGGGACTAATTTATCAAGATTAAAAGTTTAAATACCAAGGTATCGCTATGCTCAAAATTCAAGACAGTTACCCTTGCCTTTTTATTTCAACCAACAACAAATGGTGTTCTATCACCAACAACCAAAAAAAAAATAGTGTTTATGTGAAGATAGAATGCAAATAGCAAGAACAATTGATTAATATTACAACTGAATACAGCGAGTTTATAGTTAAATATCTTTTTTCCCCTTTGGTGATGAACAGGTGATACATAAATTTAAAAAAAAAAAAAAACACTGGAAAGTTTTAAATTAAAAGCTTCGAAATTATGCAAGTATAAACTCCTTTTTTTTTTTTTGAAATGTTATAAGGTATAAATTAGTACCATTAAGAAAGTGATTTTTGGCATTCTTCAAGTTTTCAATAAATAAAAGGCCTTTTATAATAGAACTGTCTTTTAATCATTGAATTCGGTTAAACTCACTTTTTTTTAATAAATTTAACTGTTAAGGTATAAATATTCTTGCGCTAGATATCCCAAAATAAAAAGGGAAAAGTGCAAAAAATATTTTAATTATACTAACAATCCTTATGATTTGTTAAAATAACATATACACCCCCTTAACCGAAGCTAATTATACTAACATCTGTTGCACTTAACTCTGTTATTTTTTAATCTAATTACACTACCAAGATACCCTTTTTAATCTCAACCATTGATTAAATAGCTTAAAATATCAGCCTTAGATCTAAAGAAAAAAAAAAAAGAGAGAGAGAAAACATAACTATGCGAAGCAAACCCTTCCCTCACCTCCCAACAATAGCCTTGACACCCCCCATAGAGGCTGAAGCCCGCGACACCATTCAGCCCACCCCTTTGCCTGTCGCGCGCCGTGCCAATTTGACAATCCTTGTTGCCCATCGTGCCCCATGCCGTCTGGTCCAACCCACCCTGTTGTGCGCCACATTGTCTAGCCCATGGCGTCACCCCTATTGGCCTTACTCCGTTGCCCTCCTCGAGAGTGAGAAATCAAGGGAGACTTCGAGAAAGAGATCGAGAGGGAAAGAAAAGAGTTGGAACATGGAGAGAATTTTTAAATTTTAATTTATTAAATTTTTTTATTTATAAAATTTATGTCTGTGTATATATTTTTGAGACGATATTTTTTTTATTTGTAGTTTATAATTTTGTAAATTTCTTTTTTAAAAATTATCTTCTATGAAAAACTATAATTTGTAGTCTTTAGCTAATAATTTGTAATTTATAGTATTAAGATGATTTCAATTCATCGAAAATTAAAAAAAAAAAATCTTTTTAGTAGAGTGAAAATTATAATAAAAAGTGTATGAAAACAAATTGAAGTTTTTTTAATGCAAAATAAGGATAAAATGTCATTTCCAACAACAGCTATAGATTTGCATTTTTATTTTTTTTTTATGCAGGGGGATATTTTTAATATTTTTTAAAAAATTAAGATTAAAGTTTAGTCCACATTTGACAATCAACTAACGGAGGGCAACAGATGGGTGTCTCCATAATTAATTTTTTTTTTTTGTAAATTTAGCGGTTTTGTAATAAGCTTGGTTCTAAACGGCGTCTGTGTCATTTACGTAATTTTCTTTTTTCCGTTTTCTCCCCTGAATTATTCCAACGTCCAATCCATTCAAGAAGTCGACAGGAAACTCCGAACAGACTCTCGCCGTTGTACGGACCCCGGTGAGTTCTGGTGGTCGTTGGGCGCACTTATGGTAATTGATATGGGAGAGATCCTTGAGGAGGAGGAGGAGTCGTAACCCGTATACGACAACGACATTGATGCAAAAGACGACTCCAATACGACGAATAAAAAGAAGACGGTGGAGATCGTCGTCAGAACCGTCGGCCCAGCTTGCCCTTCTCGTCTCAACGTCCCTTCTTCCATCAAAGTACGCCTAATCCCATTCTCTCTCTCTCTCTCTCTCTCTCTCTCTATAATTTGGGTTTTTCTTTTTCTTTTCTTTTCTTTTCTTTTCTTCTTGTTATTTATGTGCTTGATGATTTTTCAATTTTTTTCGTGATTGTAAGCACATACCCTTTTATAGAATTGGAACGTTTTTGCACGATAAGATCTGGGTCAACTTGGAATTAATATAAGGAAGAAGAATTAAGGAAGGCTATATGTACTCAAATGGGAAATTATGTCTTTTTTAGCTGTTAAACTTTGGTCCATGTGTTGTTCTTGATCATTCTTGAAGAAGTGATTTTACCGTATCCAAAGCTCAGAGTGTATTCATTCATGGTAGACAAATTATTGTTCGGGTCTTGAATCTGTTAATTGCTAATATAGTAGCGGAGGAATTTGAGCAAACAAAAGAAAAATAGTATTGAGTTTGAGATAGAATTTGAGAAGGGTATGATCATGTAAGGTGGAAATTTTTGGACCTAGAAATCGGGGAAGAAAAAGTTTTGGGGTTAAGTGGTAAAGCTCGATGAGGAGATGTTTAAAAACAGCGAAATTTTTAAGTCATTATAAATGGAAAACTATGTGTAAGATTTGACACAACAAGGTTCTCCCGTTCCCCGTCACAATTTTAGCAGATGTGCTTCGCAGGCTCTTGGATAAGGCTGTTGAAAGGAGAAGAGTTTAGGCGTTTCAGATTTTGTAGATCGCATTGGTATTTCACATTCGGATGCTACTAAAACTTTTGTGAGGGCTTCAAGAGATT
Organism: Artocarpus heterophyllus; assembly: GCA_025403435.1. Taxonomy (NCBI): domain Eukaryota; kingdom Viridiplantae; phylum Streptophyta; class Magnoliopsida; order Rosales; family Moraceae; genus Artocarpus; species Artocarpus heterophyllus. The sequence goes on from CM046344.1 coordinate 7,568,771, forward strand.
TTTTTTTTTTTTTTTTTTTTTTTTTTGCGAGTGTTCATGGCTGAAGATTAAAATGGGAAAAAGCTCAGTGGTAGGGGGATTAACATTCCTCAACAAGAGGCATTAGAATTGGCTACAGAAGTAGGCTGTGAACTTGGAGAATGGCCCTTAAGATATTCAGGACTTCCTTTGGGAGGTAATTCTTATGCCAAAGAGCTTTGGGATTCGATGGTTGGTAAAATTGCAAAGCAATTGGATGGCTGGAAGAAGAAGTTCCTCACTAAGGGAGGAAGGCTCTCGCTGATTCAGTCAGTTTAATTCAATATCCCAATTTATTTCCTGTCCATTTTCAAATTGTCGTCTTTGATTGTCAAGATGATGAGATGCTTTCCATGGGAAGGCTTCGATGTTGGAATGGTGGATAATTTGGTGTCTTGAAAGGTGGTATCCCTAGGTAAATCTGGAGGGGGGTTCTTCATTTGAAGAACCAAGCTCTTCTAGGAGAGTGGCTTTGGAGGTCCCCTTTGGTACAAGAGTCACTGCTGGCGATGGTCATCAAAAGGAAAGATATTCTACGAGACAATTTATGGGATTCAAATACTGTAAACAGAAGGGTACAAAGAAATCCGTGAATTATATTTCTCAAGGGTTGAGTGTTTTTTTTTTTTTTTTAACAAAAGATAAAAGTTGGTGGTGGGTGATAGGCAATGTACGAGATATTGGGTGGATATTTGATTAGGTGGTCAAGCTTTCTTAATTCTATTTCCTAGGCTTCACAAATTGTCAGGCAAAGAATGTGCTTATTGCTGAGACGAGATGATTTTCTGGTTCTGTTGAGTGTAATTGGCATTTTGAGTCTAGAAGAAAAGTTTAGGAAGCTAAAAATTGATGAGATTTTTTAGCAATTGGCACAACTGGAAGACTTCAAACCCAGGCTGAGTGGGAAGGGTCAAAGGAGATGGGTTTTGTGTTGCATCACATTTTTCTTGCAAGTCTTTCTTTTAAAATTTGCTTGAAGCTCAAAGTATGCAATTGGTTGGTGGCTTATAAACCTATGGGCTCCCTCCCCTTACAAGCCAGTTTTTAGGGGTGAGTTCTACCCATGGATTTGTGACAACTGTATGGGACCAATATGGATGGGTTCCTATTATATTTCTCTGGGTATTTCCAAAAAGTCGTGAAAATTAGTAATTGAGAGGCCATTGGAGTTTGCTGTTTCTAAGAAAGCAAACGAATTGTTGAGGGTCACATTGTGCTGGCCTTTCTTTGGGTTATTTTGCTGGAAAGAAGTAGTGAATTTTTGAAGATAGATAGATGGAGTGGGGGGAATTGTTTTATAAAGCTAAATATTTAGCTTTGCTTTGGGAATCTATGGATTCCTCTTTCAACGATTATTCCTTGTCATTAATCCTTGTAAGCCAGGAGGATAAACTTTGTTAATTGTTTCAAGTATAGTTTCTAACTTGTATTTTAGAATGTCTGGTTCTCCTTGTGAGTGTATATTACTCCGTTCCTGATCAATAAAATTTCTGTTTCTTTATTTATAAAAAAAAAAGGTGCCTATGTTCTTATATCTATCTTTTAAGTTAATGTTAATTGATAAAGTTTCCTCTTTTTTTTTTTTCCTTCTTTTTCAGAATATACTACTCCTATGTTCATTTGGTGTTCTCTTATATTTTGGCACATTGAATTTTTGTGTGAACTGTAGCATATTGTGTTTCAACTATGGAGCGTGTTTCTATTGAGAGGATAATGCAAGTGTGGACTCTTCTATGGACACAGATGTCTTTTACAAAGTTATTCATTTCTATGAAGTTCGTAAATAATTTGAAAAGTAGAATAATTTTGTTAGTACTTGTTTGTGAAGTTCCAAGATGTTCTTGGTTTCACAATATTGACTACATGCCTCCCCTTTTTTCCCTTGCCACTAGGTGCATGATTTGAGAAAATTTATTGCCGGGAAAAATCATTTACCAATTGAGAATTTGAGGCTTATTCTGTGAGGAAATGTTTTGCACGACAGCAAAAATGGTGACGATGCTTTCCTACAACTCAACAATGGTGGTATGGATCTCAACTTATTTACAAGTGGCAATTTGTAATGTAACATCATTCCTGGTTTCATCTGTCTATTTTTTTTGTCCCCGTTGTTTATTAGTAGATAATTACTTTTCCTTTCCAGATTCTCTTATTGTTGCCGTGAAACCAAAGCTGCCAAGCAAAAATCTACATGATGGATTTGATGATGACGACGACGAAGAAGATCTGGTACAAAGCGCTTAGTCTAGTCTTCACATGAAAATAAATATTTGTCACTGTGTATATATTTGTTAATTGTTCTTTTTTCCCTCCCATATATTTATATGGATTCCAGAAGTTTCAGCTTCCACAGCCATCAAGCAGGTGGAAAAGGAGGCTTTATTGTTTCCTACATGAGAAGTTGAAGCTTCCTGGTAACCATTAGAATGCGCTGTGCTTGTCTATATGCATAATTATGTTTTTGTGTCTTTATGTTTTTTGGTGTTTCATTGGTAGATATCCTTTTGATGGCAATTTTCTCTCTCAGTCTAAAGGTGTGGATTATTATCCTTTTGTGGTTTATTTTGGCTCCCGTTGCCCATAGATGGGACCTTGGCCTTCTATATGTAAGTTTGCTCCTCTTTGTTAGTCTATTTTGTTAATGAATGCTTAAATAGAATCCAGTTTTTACAAATTACTTTTGAACTTACATACTTTAAGACTTCCATTTTTCTCTTTTTTGGTAGTTACCACATGTATGAATGATTAGGAAACGAGCTGGTTCTGAGTTGGCTCTCCTCTCTTCCTCTTTTTTTATTCTTTTGTTTTTGGATATTACATGTTAGAGACGAAGGACACCAACTTTATGTTTTAGTTTTTGAAGGCATAGGCCATTTAACCAAAGACCTAGAGACTCCAATTTATTCTTTTGAATATTTGACAAGGACGGCTTTGTGTTATAACTCGAAGAGATTTAGAAGGTCTGACCCCATCATGATTCAGGATATGTAGCAATTTTCTTAGTCATCTATTCTAGTAAGTGGTATAACTCTGTTTTGCAAATGGTTTTCATCGTTAGCTTTATTCAGATCATGTCTGCTTTATCATGGTGACATCAATGGAAACAAGTTGAGTAAAAAAAAAAGAAAAAAAAAAGAAATATTTCTAACATAGGCCTTTCTCTCCAGCCTAGTAAAAATGTTTAACTGTGATTTCCACATGACACTCATTGTTATATCCGGTTTCTTGTTATGTTACGGCATCCTCCAGTAAAATTCACAGAAACAAATGCATAAATAAGGGGTTTTCCTTTCTTTTCTTTTCTTTTCTCTTTTTTTGTTTGGTAACTCCAATGACCGCGTAGATCGTAGCGTTGTCTTGGGATGGAAGAAATGGAAAACTGACTTCTTGGCAACTTTCTCAGAAGGATTCCTCATGTTATTTCTTGTGTGTTCAGATACTGGGAACAGGTCTTGTTATCATTCTCCTGAATCTTGGACAGCGGCAACCTGGTGACGTCAGGTATCTAATTTGTGATAAGATTTTGTGGCTTTAAAATCTTGTGAATTATGCTCCTACTAAGCTATATCTAATATGATAAAACTAATCTATAGATTTTATGATTACTTAACAAATCTAAATGCAAAGAAGTTACTTTCTGGGAAGAAAAGATGAAATTCTTAAATTTGTTTGTGTTTGTAGTCAGTATTTTGTCTCCCAAAGATTGGGAATAGAAATGGGCTTAGCCATCTATTCATCCCTGCAGAACTATTTTATTAAGTCATGTTTTTAACATCTCAATATCTCTTTTCCAAGCTATAAGCATAAGAATCACTAAGCAATAAGCATTCATTCAAGATCTTACTTTTTTCTTTATTGTTGCCCAATACTTCAGTGCCTATTCCATCTTCAACGAAGATTTCCGTGAGCTTCCTGGAACGCTTAATGCCGATCGTCTGGATAGGGACATAAGGGCCGGTCAGTTTTGAGACCGTTAACGCTGCTCGTAAAACCACTCCTCTGATGGCATTGCTTTGGTTGCATCATAATTTGTAAGGTTTAAAGTTTTTTTTTTTAAAAAAAAAAAACTAGAAGCAGTAAAGAAACTAGTGTTTACCTGTACAGTCTGATTTCATAGGTACACATGAAGAGTGCTATTTTTTTTTAATGACGAGTAAATGAAAACTTTCTTTTCAAGTATTGCCCTCCAAAAAGAACAAAGGTTTAAAAAAAAAATCCACATAACTAACGGGGACTAAATAGGCATAAGATTTAGGATAATGATTAACAAAAAGGCTAGATAAATAGACATAATAGAAGAGAAAAATATGAGATTTTAGTATTTCTAACATTATGAATTTATTGATTAAGTTCGAAATTTATATTTTTAACTCGAATCCTTCCCAAAAGATTTTCTGAATTCGTCTTCGATAGTATAACAAAAGGTCTATTTATGATCTTCTTTTCTCAATTATCCTCTTTCAGTCGTTCAGCAAAAATTGTCCTCTCTATTCTTTAGGCCTTTCTAGTACAAAATGATCGCATGCATCTGACCCAAATTAAAACGTGTATTGAGCCTATAAATCGAGAAAGAATGATGACGAAATCAAGACGAGAAATTGAGAATTTCACTTCACGAGGAAGTGAGAGCCGGGAAGAGAGGCATAATAGTCATTTCCAACGGGATTGTGTAGTAATAAAGATGTTTTTCCTTTTTCTTCACTCAAAATGCTTTTAGGAACCGATACGTCATAGCGCGAATTTAAGACCCTTGCATGATCAATATGTTGTGTAGCTTTAGAGGTGTGGTCACATGAGTGAAAACTATATCTATTTTTTGAATAGAATTAAGACAGGTCTTTTTTGTTTTGTTAATGGGCCGCGAGATTTCCAAAGTAATGAAAGGGAAGGCAGCAAGAAGCTACCAATGATCCCCTAAAATAAGAAGAGAGGCATAAAGAAGAGGAAGAGAAACACATAAGAAAAAAAGTTAAAGATGTCAAAACTAACAGTGGAACTGAACTCGACCATAACATTAAAACAAGAACTATAGATTTACTGTTAAATTATCTTTACAATTTTTGAATCTGGGCCTTTTTAGTAAATGATTGATGTCTAATTTATTGGACAATTACATAAAACAAATATTGAGAAAACTACATAAAATATTACCATATGAGCACCTTTTATTAAAACGAAATCTTTTTGCACTTCTCAAAACTACCCTACTATAATTATTTTATTTTTAATTTAATTTCTTAAATGACATAATTGTTCTGATAGAAAACAAACCCTAATTTAACTCACATACACCCAGATCTCCCTCACTCTCTCTCTCCACATGATTTTCCTCTCTCTCCTCCCTCTCTCACTTCGATCTCTCTTCTTTCAGATCTCTCTCTCTTCACGCGAGCTTACCATCCCAAAACCGCTGACGCCACGTCTCGTCGCGGCTTAACTCGTCGACGTCATTGGACGCCAACGGCTCCATCTCGACGGACAACAGCGGGGATGTCCAGCACGAGCTATTCTATGGATTCTCCTCGTAGCACCGGAGGAGGGGATCGCCGGTGTTCATTTTGCTCTCGTGGACGCCGTGGTCCCTATTGGACCCTTTTCTCTCTCTTCAATCTCTTTTTTTTTTTCTCCAGCTCGTACTATGGATTCTTCCTGTAGCGCCGAAGGAGGGAGTCGCCGCCGAGCCAATGCAGTAACTCTGCCACCATCGCCGAGTCCTTTCAGATCAACAACGAAGTTAGATCGATGACGACTTTTGGAACTCCAAAGGTTAGCTTTATTGTATCATCACTGAATTTCTTTAATTTTTCTTACTGTTGTTTGGTTGATCAGAAATTGGAGAAAACCTCTCTCTAACCCCCGATCTGCTCTCTCTCTCTATCCCCCGATCTACCTCTCTCTCTTCTTTCTCTCTCTCTTTTCTTTGTTTTCCCTAGGCTTCTCGAATTATTCCGAGGCTTGTATGGCATCGGCATCGGCATCGGCATCGGCGTCGGCGTCGGCGTCACTGACTCCAATGCGGCGAGGGAGATAGAGGCAATGGCAATTGATTATAGAGAACTGTTATTGTTTTACATACTTTGAAATCTTTTGTTTGGTTTTATTTTTCCCGACAATGATTTTCTGGTTTATAAATTTTGGACGATTACATTTTTTACATTTTTTAGATCTAGGATTTGTGGATTTTTGGATGTTTCTTCATTGTTTTCTGTTTTTTTCGTGGCTTGGACTATTTTTTGGGTAAAATCTGATGGGTGTCGTGTTGAAACCTGACAAGCTACAACATCGCGTCTGTGTCACGATTAGAGGTGGTCGGCTCTTTTTGTTTTTTTAAAAATATATTAAAATCTATAAACTTTGCCTTTATAGAAGACAAACTTTGCCTTTATCAGTGATAGAAGACAGTTAATGCATCTTTGTTTAAAAATAAATAAAATCTAGTAGGTTTTAAGTTAAAATTTAACAAATTTTAATTTGATATCTCACTTTAGCGATTGGAGGCGGGTTTTAACAGGTTTTAAGTCAACATTTGACGGGTTTAAAAACAAAACCTGACAGTTTTTGAGACAAAACTTAGACCGGAGGTGAGTTCTAGCAGGTTTTAAGTCGAAATCTGACAGATTTAAAGACAAAATTTGATAGGTTTTGAGACGATACCTGTTAGGTTCTGGAATAAAACTTAGACAGGTTTTATTTCTATAGAAAAGATAAGTTGTTCTTTTAATAAATTATTAATTTTTAATAAAAGGTAGCTTTATTAAACCGGTTTATTGGATGACATTTTTTACAAGTTCGTGCATTTGGGAGTAATTTTTGTCAGTTGTTAATAAATATTTAATTTCTTTATTTGTATAATATCCTTTTAACTCCCTCAATTTTTTTTCTTCTTTTAGATGTGTCTATCCTTTTAGACAGAGATATAATACAGATTTGCTGCATTTCTTCTAGGTTTTTCGTTTCCTTCCTGCGCTGTGTCCACTCACCAAGCACTATCAGCTTCTAATTTCTAATTTCCCCGAGTCTCGCTATTTTTGTCTTTGTGCCTTCGACTGTGTACTTAACCATCTTTAAGCAAATGAATCCTTTTTCTTCAAAATAATAATAATGATAATAGAAAAAAAAATAAAAACTCTTCAAGCAATAACAAGACCCTATTATTTATATGCGGAGATTTTTTGCATGCAAATTCCAGAGACTTTTTATGCATTAAGAAAACTTGGCTTGCAAAGCAACAAACAGTATAAAATTCTTCTTAAGTCAGTTTGGTATTATTCTAACCTTTTATTTTTAGGGCAAGTATTATTTTGTAACTTTAAAAGTTACTTTTGTGGGATTTTGTTCAACTACTTTTTAATAATCACATGCAATCTCTTGTTGCCTCTCAAGTTGTTGCAAAATTGTATTACTTGTTTAAAGGATTATTAGCACTCAATTATACACTTTGATTCCCAAAAAATATGTTTTAGAAAATTACTCTGAGCTTTATTTTTTTGACATCTTTAATCCTGATACTAAAATTGAACTATTAATTCTAAAATTTAAGATATATATATATATGTAATCACATCCTTGATGTATATGGACCGAAAGTTTCACATAAATAGTTGCATTAAACTCAAAATATTCAAGTTTTTAGTAGTTTTTAATCACAATGAAGAGACTAATATAACTATATATATATATATATATATATATATATATATATAAAATAAAAGAAGACTATTCTATCTATAGTACAACAATTTCTATAAAACTTTCAGTTACTATGTGATTAATTATGTAACACCCGAGATTTTTAATGCATTTAATTAAGGATTATATTAAGACAAAGTACAATTAAAGGAAAATGCTGTATAATATTACAGAAAATTATACAGTATTAGAGCAATGCAGTATAAGAATTTGGATTGTGTGGACCACAATTTCTTATTATACTTTTATAAAAAGAGAAGAAAAAGAGGAAAAAAATCAGAAAATTTAGGCAAAATTCGACACTCTCTCTCTCTACTTTCTCTCTCTACATTTTCTCTCTCTCTCCTCAAATCTCGTTTGAGATTCCGGCGTTATTTTTCGACACCTCCCGCACCAGTGGGAAGCTCTTGTTGAGCTGAGTCCAACGAGGTGTCGTGCCACCCAAAACACCGCCGGAGGAGGGCTCACGCGCCGCCCAAAGTGGCGGTGAAACCCATATTTTTCCGACGTCATTTCTCCGCCGTCCGACCACCAATCGACGTGATTTTGGTGTCTATGGACTCAGCGTGAGGAGAGGAACAAGATGGTACCAATTTCCCAGCTCGATTTTGGCCGGAACAGCTTCGCCGGAGCTGCCCCGTCGCCGCCGTGAAGCCACCGTCGGAGCCGCCGTATATGGCGGTGGTGTGGCACACCGCCGGTACCAAAATGATCAGAGGGAGACGGCGAGCAAGACCCCTCGGTCAATTGCTCCATTCCGCCGCCCCTCGCCGGAGAACGAAGGCACCCGCCGTGAGCCGCCGTGGGTGTGTTCGGGTTGGCTGTTTTAGGCCATTTTGTGCCAAATTGAAGAGGCAGCCACCTTCAGAGGACCGAGAGGAAGAAATTCGGTACCTCAATTGCACGAAACGATGGCCGGTCACCGGAGAACGACCTCCGCCTTGGTGCGCCGCCGTGAGGGGCTTCGGGCCGCCGTTTCGTGCGGTGTTGAGCTGCCCCACTATGGGGAAATGCTCAGAGTGACTCGGGGAACGAAAGCCCCAAGTCAATTTCACGACGCCATCGCCGGACGACCGAAATCGGAGCCGCCGGTTTTGGCCGTGAAATCCATCATCGATTGGAGCAGATGGAGGCCGAATTGGGTGAAATTTACCCCGCCAATCGACTTAGGAGGGTCGAATTATGGGGGGTAGCCTCGAGCTCAGCCCTCAACGGAGCCAATCGCCGCCGGTCAACGGCTAGTCAAAGGCCAAATTAGATTTTTATAATCCGGACCTCCGATCGAAGATCCGAGACCGCCTCCCGACTCATTTCGACGCTTTGAACGCAATGGTGACCTCCGTTCGAGCAAATTCCACTCTAATAAAAATCATTCGGTACCGACTGTACGCGAATCGAAGCGATTCAAACAGCAGTATCGGAGTCTAGAATGACCGTTTCAAGAATGTATGATCTTCATGAAGCATTTTTAGTCATTCATGGTCACTCGATGAGCACTGCAGAGGATGCTTCACATACTGTAGATACAGCGAGATACAACTAGATCTGCTTAGCTTGGAGTTCAAGTAAGTAGGAATCTCGCCTACAGTATGAACTGTTTTAGATGCTTTCATAGGAATTTATGAAATGCATGATCAGTGATTGTTACACAGTTTTATGTGAGAATGGGTTTTATAACGTTACAAGGTGACGAAAAACCCGTTAAGGGTAAAATCGTCATTTTTAAGGAAACGGCTAGAACGGAGTCGAACACTCCGATTTAGCATAATGTTATCAGATGGAAAATGTTCCGTAATACGTTAAGTAACGTAACGGTCATGTGAGACCAAAGATTTAATAAGAGATGTTTTAAGTAAACGAGTGGTAACCGATGAGTTACAAAGTTAAAAGGGAAATGTAACCCCGGTGGGTTACAAGGCTAATTGAAGGAAATGTAAACTGATGGTTTATAAGGTTGAGTTAAAAGAACGGTAGACCGAGAGTATACTAGTCAAGTTATGAAAAAGGAAAGAATGGTTAATGTTTACGTTTTATTATCAATCGAGTGGATTGATAATAAAGAAAGTTAATTAATAAGTCGGTTGTCGTTTGATCAGGACGCAGAGGCCGACTAATGGAAGGAAAAGGAACGGAATAGAGAACGCTAGAGCATAGTTCGTGTAAGTTTCAAACCTCGCCTACAGCATGAAGTAAATGATTTTTAAATGTTTATTTTTATGATTTGCAAATGTGTTTGCAATTGTTATGTAAATTGTTTTTAAAGTATGTTTGCATTATTTATGCAAAAAGTTTTAAAGTTCAAGAAAAAGATTTGCAATGAATTTGCAATCGTTATGTTAAAGGTTTATTGGCATATTGATATGCATAACGTTTTTAAAAAAAAAGTTTAAGTTATGATTTTCAAAGTATTGAAAGTATGTTTTGCATTATGACAATGCAAAATGTTTAATAGTTAAGTTATAAGTTTCATGATGCATTTGCTATGCAATAAGTTGCATTTATTGTGCAATAAGTTTTAGAATAAAAGTTATAATTTGCAAAATGTGTTTGCATTTTATGATGTATTTATTAAGCAATATGTTGCATTTGTTATGCAATAAATTTTATAGTATAAGCTATGAATTGCAAGTGTATTGCATATGATGTGATTGCATTTGAAATGCTCACTAAAGTTAATAAGAAGGTAACGTAAAGATAAAAAAAAAAGTGTCGTACCAGCCTCTTTGTTATGAGGTAATGAAAGTAAAATTAAAGTTTGACCTCCTAAAGGTGAGGTACAAGACCTCAATGTTTGATGGTCTCAAGTCTTCCACAAGGGAAGCATCATGTTTATGATCTCATGATTAATGAGTTGGTACGAACACTAAAGAAAGTAAGGAAAATGAAGGTTATAAGATAAAGAAAGTTAAGGAACAAGAATAAAGGTTGAGAAAGAAAGGAATATTTAAGTTTATAGAATGTTCATAAAATGCTCATAATTAAAGTTAATAATTGAGCATAAATGGAGTCACGCATTCTGATGTTACTTGAATGTTTTTTTTATGAAATGTTTATATGTTATGTGTATGGGAAACATTCTGAAAAAAAAAATGTTTACAATAAATGTTTATGAAGAACGTTTTCATGTTTTCAAGAAACGGTTTATGAACGACGTTTTAAGATAAACGTTCAAGAAATGTTTTACGAAAAACGTTTATGCAAAACGTTTCAAAAATGTTCTATGAAAAACGTTTATGAAAAACGTTTTTAGAAATGTTTAAGGAAAACATTTATGAAAAATATTTCAGAAATGTTTATGGAAAACGTTCATGAAGAACGTTTTAAGAGAAAGGTTTTCATGAGAAAAGTTTTTAAAGCATGATTAAATGAATTGTGAGTTTATGTTTGAACTTACTGAGCGAAAGCTCATTAAAAGTTTTTCATGCTGTAGGTAATTTATGGGTGACCAATAGGACACGCTAGAAGAGCTGGGTGCTGCGGAGGACAGATGCGAATATTTGGGTATGGATACCATCACTGTTTGCTTCCGCTATGTAAAGAAAAGGTTTTCTATTGTTTAATGTAGTGTTTGCGAAGTTTTAAGAAAATCAGAGTTTGAAGAAATGTATTCAAAGTTTTAAATCATAGTTTACAAACTGTTTTATGCAATTATAAAGTAAAGTTTAAAGCTATGATTTAATAAGTGTTTCTTATTAAGTTTTGAGAAACGATTTGAAATGATTTTAAGGGCAAGTGTTGAGCGATGTCTCAACTTGAAATGCGACAGAGGTCGCATCAGTTTTAAAGAACGTTTAAGGAAAAAAAAATTATTACAGTATTTTTCTTACTAAGTAAGTAAGATTACTGTTTATGAAACGATGTTTATGAAAGTAAAGTGACTACCCGAAAAGGCGGGTCGTCACAAATTATCTTTATTTAATTTAAGAAATTCTTCATCAATTTGTCATGAAAAAAGTGTAGCACCAAAGTGTCACAAAGTCAGAGTTAGTTCTAATAATTCTTTTGTAAAATCATTTTAGGAAATCATCATTAATGTCATCTTTTAAGATTTAATTTTTATAAATATCATACATATTTATTTATGATACAACTTAACATGTTATATGAATAATAATATGACATAATTTTTTTTTAAATGTGGCATGAATAAAAAAAAACTTTTAAAAGTGTGACATAAAATGTAATTTTTTCATCCTTTTATGTGCCACTCAACTCTAGATTTTTCGTAGCTTTCTTTTTTCATACATCGTTTGCAAAATATTTGTGTGAATTTTCTTTCTTTTCGAAATAGGATTGGTTGGAATTAGGCTTAATTTTTGTTATTGATCGACATATGAATCCACCTATTTTACTGGAGAGAAAATTTTGAAATTGAAAATTGGGATTCAAATGGCTCAACTGAGCCCAAAAGAAGGACCCAAAAAAAAGATTCTTAACACAAACATCTACGCACGTTTGTTAAGTGTCCAAAATTCAAATCGCAACGCCACTATAAGCCAAATTATATGCTCTTAAGACTTCAAAAGACTTTTGCCTCATAGATGAGTTGAGTTTGAACTATTTATACCGTAAAACTCTCATATGTTATAATGAAAAATCTCTTACATAATTTAGTGTTTAAGTTCATTTTTTGAATTCAAATTGTCCCTAATTGAATAAATGGTTAGGGCTGCTCTTTGTCAAACAAGCTAGTGTTCAAAATTCAAATCCCAAATGCTGGTATGAGCCAAATTATATGGACTCCAAGAAGCTCTTAAGATAAATAAAAAGACTTTAAAAGAATTTTTCCTAATATTTGAGAGATGAGTTGAGTTGAACCATTTACAGTGTAAAAATCTTATATGATATAGTAAAAAATCTCTTACATGTCTTAGTGTTTGAATTCATTGTTTGAATTCGAACTGTTTTATCAAACACCTTGTTTCTTAATGCATGTGACACACCATTATATGAATTTCGAAAGACTTTTAATACAAATACCAAGTCTTCAAAAAACTTTTCAAGTCCATAACTAGAAGTCCAAATGCTCTTGGTAAGTCGAATAATATTGTATAATTCAAAATCATATTCTTGGCAGCTAGGTTTTTTTTTTTTTTTTTCTCTCTCTCTCTCTCTGTAGCTATCGTTTAAATTTCAATTTCATTGGAAGGTCAGTTAGGTGGCTGGCCTTGCAAGTTTTATTGACAAAATTGCTATGGAAGTTCTAATAATGTCCCCACCCAAAAAGATAAGAAAATGGGAAGAAAACATTTTGTCCCTTTTTGTCTAAGAGACAAAAAAAATGAAGAAAATTTTCAAATGTTTTTAAATTAGCAGTCAAAACACATTTTCTTACTCTAAGAAAAATCTACAAGGGATCAAGAAACAAACCAGCGCAGCCATATTTTCTTCTTGATATTGTTACATAGGTGGGTGCATAAATTAAAACCACTTTCTTCAACTTTCCCTCCCCACCCAATTGACTCGGATTGAGGTTTGAGAATTCAAAAGCTTGTTTTGTGTATCCAAAACTTTTCACCTTTTTGACTAAAGCAATTTCATGTGTAAGAATCCTAAGTCTAATTCACACTATACCTACACATTGAAGTTAGCTACTTTTTTACTTGCCCTCACTTAGAGAAATTGACTTTGGTTTGAGAACAGGAAAAAAAAATAATTGAGATAATTATACAAGTCACTAATTAATTTATTAATTTATAAGGTGTTTGATAAATTGGTTTAAAAAAATAAAACGGTTTAAAAATTATGGCATGTGAGAGCTTTATAATACACTATTGTAGTTTTTTATTTTACACTGTAGTATGTAAGACTCTACATTATTATTGGTTTGAACCCGTTAACTAAAGGGAAGCTTAATTTTTTAAAATTTATTCTTCTATTTTCGAAATTTAAAAGCTACAAAGTGCATTTTAAATTTAAGAAGTGTATTTTACTTTATGTAATTAACAAGGACTTTCCAAACAAATAGCAAGTCCTAATGTCCTATCCTTTTACCGGTCATGCCACACCCAAAAGTGTAGTTATTGCTTTCCCATTAACTCTTTTTTCAACTTTATAGGATTGTACATCGTATTTTCTTTTTTCTTCTCCAAAGAAAAACACGTCATAAAAATAAAAATTCAATGGGATCGAACTTACAAGCTCAGCATAATATCATATTTCTTCTACAATAAATGGTATGGAACAACCTTGTTGTTTGGTTTTAAGAGAGTGTTTGACACGGTGATTAAAATTATTAGTTAAAATCGTAAACATTGTAACATAGAAGAGCTTTATACTATAACAATTTTTTTTATTATAATACGTGAAGACATTACACTATTTCTAAAAAAAAAAGTAAGTTAAAATTAACTTTGTTAAATAGACTAATGTTACGAATGCATGTTATTTATAGCATGGCAAGCCAAAAGTTACGGCAATGTTTGTCATATTATTAAGTAAGAACCCGGATTTCTAAGTTTCGATCCGTGGAATAAATTATTGATTAGTACATCAATCTTAGCACTAAACCTTTTTCTTATGTAAATTCCTTACGAGAATTTTATCTAATTTAGAACATATATAATATAATAGTATTCAAAAATAAATACGTTTTTAGTATTAAAAAATTTGCCAGAACTTACATCATCACTTAAATAGTACTCAAAAGCCTACAATTTACTAAAATTTTCAACATTATTTAAAACAATAACAACAACAACACAACTCACAAAGAGAGAGAGAGAGAGAGAGAGAGAGAGAGAGAGAGAGATAGATAGATTGAACTCGAAGTGGGATATGAGTGGTGGTTGCACTGCCAAACCTTGACGGCACGTAAACATAAAATTAAGTCAACCAATTTGTCAGTCTCAATGCTCTTTTTCTTCCCTATCGAAAAACAAAACACCAAAAAAATAAAATAAAAAATAAAAACAAATTAAAAGAATAAGAATTTTTTAATCAATAAAGATGTATGCACTCCACCACATGTTCACCTACTCAGTCGTCAGTCCGCACGACGCAAAATTGTGCACCTCGTGTGATAATGATAAAAAAAAATAAAATTGTGCAGCTTGAAATTAAACTATAGTTTATATCTTTTTAATTGTTTATTTTCCTGACGTCCGTCTAACAAAAGTGGTTTTACTTTTTTATAATTTTAATTATTTTTATTATAGTATTTTTTCTTACAAAATTTAAATTAAAATATAATTTAATTTATAAAAAACAGTTTTAACCACTCGCCTAAATAAATATTTATATACATTTTCATACACTTAGAAACCACCGACATTTATAGGGTGTTTAGAAAGGTGGTGGGAATCACTTTTATGGTAGTATGTGAGAGTTTTATACTGTAGTATATTTTTTTATTGTTATTGTAACATGTGAGAGTTTTACACTGTTTATAACTGATATTATGGTAAAAACTGAGTGATTTCTACCACTATCAAACACCCTCTTAAAGAAATTGAAAGGAAAGTCGGAGTGTTAATTATGTGTGTTTGGCGACAAAGGTAAGTTCCAAAGTTATGCTGGGGTCCTTCTTGGTCTCAGATGAGCTGTACTATTATAGTTAAATAATCCCTATTTCAAAACAAAAATATTATGAGCATTTATATTATGTTTTCTTTTATTATATTATATATTTGGGCCGTTTGATTCATAAAATTTGAACAAAAATTTTAAAATAAAAAAAATTTGCTTTGAAATATTATGGTGGAATCTATAAAACAAATAAGAAAATTTCTTATTCAAAATAAGATTGCGTACAAAATTCATCTCTGTTTCTGTTATTTTATTAGGAAGCTGACATACGTTGAATTGATCAAAACAAATAGTTTTGTTAAACTGCATCATGCACAAGTTGTTTCATGTGCATAGGTTTTAGTTATCCAATTGTTTTTTAGTACAATATTTTAAACCCTCGTAACAAATGTTTATATATCAGCATATTTGATTTTACACTTAATTCTTCTTGTCGATTATGATCAATGTTTTTTGTTGACTTTTTGCATAAAGAGTCATTCCGATTCTACGTTTTCAATTCAATCCAGCATATGATAATATCTTTACACATATTTGTTATCTTATCGGCTTGGTCAACCTCTAGGTGTGCCGATCAGTGAACATGGCCGGGGCATTATAAGCCGCCGGGTCAGGTCCGAGGCAACTCGGACCGATGAAGCATCTATGTGTATTGTGCTCATCAACACGAGAAGGTATGAACAACCTAGCCCTATCGTTACTCTACTACTCTGATGGCCTTTTTGCTCAAACCACTGACTTAACGGTACGTTTGGTTGGAGGGAAGAAGAGGGGTGGAAGGAGAGAGAGACAGGAGGATCGAATCCTTTGTTTGGTTGGAGGGAAGAGAGGGAGGAAAGGAGAGGTGGGTGGATGAGCTTTTCTTTTGGACCCACTAAAATCGCTCCTTCTAATAATAGAAGGATCTACTAAATTCATCCTATTTAGATTTAAAGAGACTATTTCACCATTGATAAAATTATTAATAAATAGTAAAAATAGACAATATAGTAATTAGACAAAAAAACTATCAATCAATCATTCAACTCTCTCTTTGTTAAAGGATTATTATAATCCTCTTCATCCTTGATATTTCTTATCCATGCAACTTCTTCATCCTTCTTACTCTTCATCCTTCCTACCAAACGGAACCTTTGTCTCCATGAGTTATTAGCAAACACTCCAACGGTATCCCCTCACCTCGAGACAATTTTGTGGAGTTTCCTTAGCAAAATGTTGTCCAAAAACCATGTGCCACACTACACATGGTGTTGTATCTAGATACATGGAGAAAAGCACCGGCCAGGAGGTCCAACTAGTGGATTAGGAGAACCACCAGCCATTGCCACGAGACGAAGCTGCCGAGCAAGTTGTCCGAGAAGTCACTGTTGAAAAAAAATAGCAAAAAAGTGCCAAAATTAACTTTTAATCCTTTTTATGAAAATTCATAATCTTTTAACTCATGTTGCTATGTATGTATACAATAATTAAAGAATGCTCGATGTACCTATTTAGCAAATAAAACTCCGAGAGATCAAGAACTTCTAAGATTAATCTTGAACCCTAAACCAAAAGATCTTTCATGCTTTTCTCTCTTCCAATAATCAAGGTGTAGGCATATATCGCAAAATTCTCAAGTACAGGCAGAATACTTCTTACAACCATAGTAGCTCCGGAATTCTCAAAACTTAGGAGGGGTGCTCAAAATTTCTCTGAAGTGTGAAAAGTCCTTTTTATAGTCCAATAGTCCATTTATAAATATAATGGAAGTAGTTATAATTTCAAGATTTTTACGCGTCGACTCAACAAATCTTTGTTGAAATTGATGAAGAAGAGATGTTGACATGAGAAAGAAATTATTGTGTACTATACTTTTTTTTTTTGGCATAGATTTTATGCCATTAGTTTTCCTAATAAGGTTTTTTACGAAGGAATTTTAAGTGCAAATCTTGTATGAATAATATACTTTTTTCCTTGACTAAATTTTTTCCCAATAAGATTTTTCCTAGTAAGATTTTGAACAAGGTATTTGTAAGTAATAAATGTCGACACATAAGTGTCATAAATAGATTGATTTGTTAATATGGATATTCATATTCCTAATACTCTTATAATTTTTATTATCTCTACTTTAATTACTTTTGATATTTGGTACTCCATAACTTTCATATAACTTACAATTAACACTCTATTAATAATAGTTTATTGTTGTAAGTCATGCCTTTTATAGGGTGTTTGGCTAGTAGTTATAGAGTGGGAACCATTAGTGGGAACCGTTTTTAGTGTAGCATATGAGAGCTTTACACTATAGCAACTTTTTTTTTTCTTTTTACATAGCATGCGAGAGCTTTACACTGTTCATAACTAAGTTTGTAGTGTAAACCACCCTTAGCCAAACACCCTTAGTCTCTTCGTATTTTATGGTTCTTGGCCAATATATATGGCATTTGAAAACTTGTATTCGTTCACAATAAGATGATGAAGAACAAGAAAATCTTTCTTTCTATTTCTTTTTTTTTTTTTCACATTTTCCCCTTGAACTATGTTAATTAGGCCACTTTGCCTCCTGACTTTTAAAACATATTACTTAATCCCCTTAAATTTTGTTTCTTTAGCAAGTTTCCCCCTTTCATCTAACTCCGTTAGTTTTTTGGATGGTTTATTGTGAAATATTTTTATATTTTCCTTCTAAACTATGTCACTTATGCTATTTTACCCCCTTCTTCCCACCAACTTCTAGAATGTGTCACTATGTCCTCTAATTTTTTTATTAGTAAATAACCTCCTTCCATCTAATTTTTTTTAGCTTTACAAGTCAATATTTTTTTCTTCTAACTTTAGGGCCAGGGAAAAACTCAGACATAAAATAAAGTTTAAGGGGAAAAATAGATTAAGGAGAAAAGTTGAAGAAAAAAGTACTACTTTTACAATAGACTGTTTCAACAATATAAAAGAGCTTAAGGAGAAAAAACCAACAAAATTATTTAAAAGAATGGAGTTTTTGAAATTTTTTTCAAAAAAAGAACACATTATTTTAATTTCTTGTAAAGAACCTCCTCTTGTACTTTTTTTGTATTTGTATTTGAATGGCATATTGTAAAAAAATATTTATATGCAAGTTTTGGATATATGGATTGCTTTGACATGGAAGCCTTGTAAAGTTGGAAGAAAAATAAATCAATTTATTAGCCAAATAGAATTGGATCAAAGGGGGTTATTTGCTAACAAAAAGGGGGAGGAGGGAGGACATAATAATATATTTTGAAAGATGGGGGATAAAAAGATATAAATGTCATATTTTGGGGGAAAAATATAAAAATATTTTGCAAAAAAAGTCAAAAAACTAACGGAGTTAGATAAAAGAGGATATTTGCTAACAAAACAAAGTATGAGGCGATTAAGTAGTATGTTTTAAAACTCAAAGGACAAAGTGACACAAGTGACATATTTTAGAGGAAAATGCAAAAATAATCCTTTTATTTCTATTGTGTCTCTAGTTTATTTATGCTTTGCAAGTTACCTATGTTGCATTTGTTTTATGATAGAGAGTTTATTCTCTTTCTCATACAAGAATTGGTCTAAATATTATAGCCACTTACTAGTTTAATATACATTAATATCAAGTCTTTAAATGTCTTTAATCATTTATTGTTACGGTTATCCATATTAAAATTTTACAACGCTTGATACAAAATTACTTGCAGTTGTAAATTAGACCGTTAAATAGTTAATCTGACAGCTATAACACTCATGCTCTAATTGTCTTCTTTCCTATAAGAATTCTCATTTTCTTTTATTGTTGGGTAAATTTCTTCATTCGTTTTTCCCCCTCTTGATTAATGGAATGGAAACACAAATAATACATTATAACCCCATAATTTTGCTAATAATGGCTCTGTCTCTTCTTTTTTTTTTTCTTTTACAATAATCATAACATTGGCTATCTCTCCTTTGTCAAAGATTCCCAAAATGAATTTTAAAAAAAAAAAAAAAAAAAAAAGCCAACAAGTGAGAACTTTTTTCCCAAAATGAATTTAAAAAAAGGACCACATGTGAGAACTTTTCAAACCATTAACAAAAACAAATCCATAGAAATGTCAAAGGCCAATAAAAAGACAAAAATAAAATAAAATAAAGGCCTGCCCTAAAATAAATATGGCTCCGGTGGAGAGAGAATATTATTCTACAAATAAACAACGATAAATAAACAGAAGTCCGACAAAGATGACCCGGTTCTATAGGTCCTACGCATATAATGGACCCTGCATATCAGGAATCCGTCATCACTCGTTGACCAACTGATACATTTATGGTCCCCATTGCACTTTTCCTTGATTTTTTTTTGAGGGGTCCTTTATTTTTATTTTTTTTTAGAAATGGACATTTGTTTATTTCCTTTTTTTGAGCAAATTTATTTCCCTTTTTCGCCAAGAAGTACTATTTCCAAAAAAAAAAAAAAAATCCCACCACAAAATCTAACTATAGAGGAGGTCCATAAATGGATCATAACGAAAGGGGAAATCCGTATAAAAGAAATAAAATAATAAACAATAGCTCATTTTTTAAAACAAATTTTCATGGTAAACAATATTTTTAAATATTTACAATAAATAATAATTTACGGGAAGTAATTTATTTATTAAAATATTTACGAGATAGACTTACAATTTAACAAAATAAAAATATTTACCTCGTGCATAACTTTTAGTACACAAATTATTCAATGTCAATTCTTAGAATATGTATTTATTGTAAATTCGGCTCATTCTTCCAAGGAAAGGGGGAGGGCATAGAAACGAGCCCGCAGGCTGTTATTTTTTAGCCAGGTCCGGTGCTTCTTTTCTCTTAAAAAGATTAAAGCGCTTTCCACCGTAAGACTTTTTTTTAGGAATTCACCGTAAAATATATTATGCCATAATGTATATATGTAATATTAGATTTTATCAAATAAAGAATATAAAAGTGACAAAATTTAATACAAATTTAATGGCTATAAATAATTAACATGATTTTGTTTCTTTCCTCTTAAAAAGACTAAATAGTCTTAGTGATCCGGTTGAAAATACCGAATGTAAATGAAGGTCTGGTTATAAATCATATGGACAAAGACATTCCTAGTGAGAGCGATAGTAACAATTCTGATTACAGTAATGTTCATCATTTAGTCGGCATCAAGTACATTAGGAATTTCTTATTTGATGAAACTTTTTAGTAAGGGATAGTTACTCTATATATTTTGATATTGAAAATGAAAGAACCAGAAGATTCTTTTTATATTTATCAAAATTCTAGTTATCTGAATAACGTATCGAAGAATGATGATTCTCGCTATGATCGTTATGTTTATGATACTCAATATGGTTGAAATAATAACTTTAATAGTTGCATTAGCATTAATCTTTGTTATCAAATCTGTATTGATAGTGACCCTTTAACTAGCAGTGACAATTACTATGATAGTTATATTTATAGTTATTGGCAAAAGAGGAAATAGTAATGAAAGTGAGAGTTCTAGTATAAAAACTAGTGCGGATGATAGTGATTTAACAACTATAAGAGAGAGTTCTAATGATTTAGATGTAACTCAAAAATACCTCCTAACCCCCCTCCCCCGGTGATCGAGTTTAGTTTGAATTTGCTATAGAAGTTGCTCCCGCTTTAGACATACTTCAAGGAAGGATAGGATTAGGCAACTCCACTGGTTCTAGAGCTTAGCTTATTATGAAAAGGGAAAAGGCTTTTTTATAGAGAGAGAGTCAGGGAGGTTTGCTTGCAGGCTCTCAGGGCTTATAGTCGGTTCTGTTCTAAAGTATTCCCTTTCCTTAGCTACCCCAGGTTAGACCTTGACTGAAAGGAAAGGAGAAGAGACGAGTGGCTCTAATAGCACATAGAAGGATGTTTCTGATAGCACCATTGAACCAGTTGCAGAGTATTTACTCGAGTTTAGTGTAACGCCCCTATATGGGGGTTAACAGTTTTTATTGAGATAAAATAAAAATAAATAATAAAAGTAAAACCTTAAAAATAAAATTTGCCCGGGACTTAAATGAAAACTCTCAACTCAAAAATAAAAATATAAACGATAAATAAACCACAGTTTTAATGTAGCACCTTAAATTTAATAATATAAACTGTTGTCATCATCATTTTAACCCTCAACACATTGTAATACAGTCACAGAAAGTAACAATTGATGCTTACATTATCATGAAGAACATTCTCAACAATTGAAGCAGTCCCAATGTAATATAGCTACATCACTTCCTCAACTATATTTCTCGTAGCCACCTCACACTTAGTGAGTCCTGAAAAGATATAAACATAAGGGTATGAGCAACACTATGCTCAGTAGAGAAAGCCATTACTCACCTTTAGGTTTTTATCATTACCACATTAAAACCTGCATGGTTAGTAAGTCACATCATATTCCAGATTATGAGGTTTATTATGATCACATCTTATGGATACCGTAGTTAATCATTACCAAGTGTCATAATTACACATTTATACAAATATTACCAATCATCATTGTTCCTAGGTATCCATGTTAAATTAAGTATCACTCAACTCATCGAAACCCAAATGGGCGCACTTGATCACCCCATAAACATTCCAAGGGTGTTCCGGTGAGGGGACATCAAGCCCCGAGTCCTCACCAAATCAATTCCTGTACAGTGTGTTCTGGGACTTTCAACCCAAGGAAGCGTCATCGCCTTCCCCCTATTTTACCTTTTAGGGTATTCATGCCCAAGGACGTAACCGTCGCCCTCTTCATGTCTCACAATTTCTCTATATTGAATCATTATTAATAGAGTTAGTTTTCCTAACCATGCTTCTCAATTTATAACATGTGTCAATTCATTATGTTCCTCGCCGTACAATACAAGACGAGTCCATGTCATAGTTTCATATGTGATACTCATATAATATTAGTTCAACATAGATATATATATTGCGGCAAAACAATCAATTTTAATTCTATAAAAACCTCACAAAAGATGAGTAATAGAATCCCTACCTTTCAAGCTTATCAACAATCTTTTAATCCTGGAATCAGTTAACGTTAGCTCCATACTCCCTTGATCCTAAGGCGTGCATAAGGACAATTAAAACTAAAGCACAACATACAACTACATTCATAAAATTTATTTTAATTTAATCTTAGAATTTCAAGAAATAACCACTGCCCATAGAGGTATTACAAAGTTTAACAATATAAATTTTCTGTCTAGGGCATATACACTTAGACTTCATACATATGCTCCAAAATAGCAACAAACATATACTTAGGTTTAAGAACGCAAATTTGAATAATCCTTTAGTATAAAAGAAAATTTATAAATGAAAGACTAAATTTGTTCATAAGATTCTAACCTCGGATTATGGTTAGTTGGAAGCTTGAAATGGCTTCAAAACAGGTTCCTTTACTTCGGTATGACTGAAATTCTTGCTCAAATGGAGGTGATGGTGGCTGATTTTTATGGCTGCCTTGAAGAAGTTCTCTAAGTATTTTGCTTCAGCAAAGAAATGAGAAGAAGAGTGTGGGAACCGTGGAAGAGAAAGGAAGAAAAGATGAAGTCTTTGAAGAGAAGTGATGGAAACAATTATAGAGGAGACATGTTGAAGCATGTCACGGAGGAAATAAAGAAAATGAGGGTCAAGAGTAGTTGGAAAAGATATCCTTATGTCTCATCTAAAGACTTTAACACATATAATGCCAATATGACATTTTTGAGATTTATTAGAAGTTCTAAGACTTTTTAGTAATCATACTAAATAAATATAGGAGAATTTTAGAAAACTTAAAAATAGATAAAAATAAATATTATAAAATAAATTTAAATGAAGCAATTTTTTTTTATACATTAAAAATTAATTTAATTACCTCAATACCCGTTAGGAGAATAACGGGTGTCACAGCTCTACCCCCTTAAAGAAATTTCGTCCTCGAAATTTCAATTCTAGCAATACTAGTAAAAATTTTAATTCCATTATGATTCCAATTCCGAGTCTAAACCGTTAATGTTGTTTGTCCTTCAAATTTAAGTCATCGTATCTCCACTTATTTACTTGCATAATAAATCTTACTCCTAAATCCCTCAATGAGAGTATTTTTGACAAGTTTCAACTTGTAACACCGTATAATAGTCTAAGAATCTGATTAGGCATACATATTGACCATACCATGATTCCAGTCCTTCATTGTCCATGGACTGTGATTTACAATCACATTTAAGGAGATTGCCAGAGAAATTTTATATACTTCATCTTTAGGTTCCTTTTCCTTTTTGAGTAAGGAAAAGTCAAATATATTTGATTTCATACCTCAACTAATAAACTAAAGCATAATCATAAAACATATATCACAAACACTTTTATTCAAAACTATACATTAAACTTACTCATAGAGATATTAAACGGAATCTCAGAGTTGCAAACATACCCGACATATTTTTCATTAAACAGCTATCCTCATGACACAAACATTCAACCCAAATAATATACTCATATTTCATATGGAATATCCCCATAACTGACTCTGGTACTTCCACATAATATTAACAGAATATTACACATTACAAACATAATACGGATACGTTTCGAGAGTACAAGGCACTCCGTATACCAGCTATCCATATCATGCATGCTTATAGGATACAAAAACATCGATAAACAAAAGATCGGACCTTAAGAAGGATGCGTTTCGAGAGCATCAAGTACTCCGTATCCAGCCATCCCGGCATTAGGCTCAATGAATCTAAAAGATTGAACAACAACGTACCACAAGAAACACAGAATACAAGGCAAACGGTTATTCGTAACACACGAAATACGGACACACATGCCTACATGCCAAAGATAAAACAAAAAGATTACAGATGGAGATTCAAATCAATTGGCCGCTCCCGGCTTTCCCTTTCCCATTCAAGCTTGGATGTTGCAGTGTCAGATTCTGGATGTATGATTTGCATTTTATCTATCAATTCCTCAGCTGTTGAAGCAGTAACAAAGATTTGTCTCTCCGATTCTGTAGTGATGTTTTCTTCCACAGCGTAATCTAGAAATTTCAAAAGACCGTCATAAAAACCCTTTACGTTCAGCAGTCCCAAAGGTTTGGAATAAAAGCCCAACAATTGCCCACAAGCAACTATAAATATTTCCTCAAGAGTACCTAGACCACCAGGTAATGCTATAAAAGCATCAGAATTATAGATTATGTCTTTAAAATTTTTAGGGATACTCCTGACTCCTTCTCCCTTACATATGGCTTCCTTATAAAGGTTTCCTTCAACTGGAATATGAGGCCAAATTCTTACAACTGTAGCGTCGCTAGACCTAGCTGCTAGTGCCATATTTTCCATCATTTTTATACTACCACCCCCATAGATTATGTTAATCTTCTTGTGTGCTAGGACTTGCCCTAAGTGATTTGTAGCTTCTAAATAAGCTTTATCTTTTCCAAGGCTGGAACCACAAAAGACACAGACATTCTTTATTTTCTTCGTGGACTGGGAGGTAGACATATTTGGTTTATAGAAGTGGTTGCTTAATGTCTGCTCCACTTAGACTTCGGGTTCTACATGAGATTTTAAAGATGAGAAATATACAAAAAGGGCTAAAGAGATAGACGAGTAGGTAATGAAAAGGTAATCCAAAGATTTAAACAAAATCTTGTGCGGATAAGAAAGTAAGATAAGGTGATTGATAGTTTACAGAAAATCTGATTCACTTTTTGAAAAAGATTAAACTCTAATTGTATAACTTTTGACAATTGAGAACAATTTGACAGAAGACCCTCATGACACAACTGTAGACTTTTTGACAAATATACACCAAGTTTAGAAATTTAATATAAACGACAAATACTGTAGAACTTTTGAAATTTGAGACACAAATCTTGAAATATCTGGATAAGCTTTTCAAAATTCAAACATTTTACTGTACCGTATGTGACGTGTCTGATAAGATAATATATTTTATTATATATATATTTAAGAAAATCATAAATGAAATAAGATATTAACACTTACTGTATCAATCTAATAATCACAATTATTTCAAACACAAAAGCAAATATTCTGAGTAAAAGAAAAACACAAACTGTTGAACATCAGCTAAAACTGCTTCAAATAAGTAAAGACTAAATAACCTTTATAGAGCGATGACTTATTCCCCATCCAGTTTTCTTATGGCTTGGCAAACAGGATCTAGAAATACCATATTCCTGAGGCGTTGTCTTTCTGTATAAAATTTAGGCCAGAGTTTAAAAATAGCTCCTTGAACATATCCATTAGGGTGACCGTGGAGAGGAGGATGGATGCTATCCAAGTTCTCCTTTGAAAGTCCATCCCTACAAAACCTTATTTTATCCTCTCTATTCGTAGACATATAACCAGGTGAAGTACATTTACCGTTACAATTTTGTCTTCCACATTTGTTACAAGCGACCACGATGGCACGGGCTCTTCTTTTCATTGCACTACGACTGGTACCCGTTTCTGGTAAACCGACATCTTGACTAAAGTCACTCGGACGGATTTTCCCCTCTATCAACATTCTCACATCACAAGGGATGCCAAAATGCATAAGAATCCACAACCGAGTAATTCTAGCCTTGTATTTCTTTCTGAGAATCTTTTGGGAGAGTGATGGGAAATACTTTCTCAGGTGTTGGTACTTTGGGTCCATGATGAGATGAAAGAAGAGTAAATAGAAAGGAAAAATTAAGATAGTAAATTGCAGAATCCTAGAATTCCTTCTTCTTTTAGAGGAAAAGAAGAATTTCTAATGAAAAAGAAGAGGATTTGCGATTTAGAGAGAAAATAACAAATTAAGAGAGAAAAAGTGAACTCGGAGAAATAAGCTCTTATGCACAGTAAACGTATATGTAAACAATAATTAAACCACTGTATATGACACGTATAGAGACCACGTGGGAGAGACAGTGTGAATCAAACTGATTTAGGATTTGAACTAGGCCCAAATGTTCTTAGTTGAAAATGGTCAGGTTGTTTCGGCCTTAACACATTTAGAACGAGTTAAATAACAAACATAAAATTGAAAACCAATTCATATGAATCTTAAACCCAATTCAAAGCCCACTATAGATAAAGTTAACTATAAACAACAAATCTAATTTAACGACAACAAGGATCTTCCTGAATGATATTTAAAATCATTTCATAACAACACAATCTTCCAGCAACTCAAATAATTTTGTTTTAATCAAAACCTTATTGAACAATACATACACCCATATGTTATTGATAATACTCAACATCTATCAATGGATTCATCATCATTACTACCAAGGGTTTAGAATGCGACTAACCTTGAAATCAATACGATTTACGTCTTTCAACGTAGACCATATCAATGAACAAAGACACTTGATGTTACTACTTAAGAACATCTACAATCCCCACAATTCTACTTATACCATATCGAATTTCCTCATATAACAAAACCGTAGGTAACCAAAAGATTCACTGATACACTTAAATACAATGTACGTAACGAAATATTCCAATTTTGAGATTCATGCATTCTAGACTTTACACAGTCTCAACAGACCAAAAGTCTAACATTTATCTCTCTCAAGATTCAATACCATGATTCCCAACTTATATCATATTCCTCAAATATATAGAACTTTTAAGAAAAGACATTGACACTTATGTGCTCCATCGAATCCACACATAATCATTACTTAGGTTTGAATCAATTACGAAAAATTTGGCATATCTATGTCAAACTTTAAAATCAATAAATCAAGCCTTATATTTCTTATTGTTTTTCACGAGACAAAAGGCTTTTAAATCCTCTTATCTATACGAATTTCTCATCGTTTATACGAATTAGATATGCTTATAGATCCAAATATTATACGAATCTCTCATAAGCAATCTACTTATAAACTCATTCCATATAATTATCATTCCCTCATAACTATTAATACTTTCCTTCTATATAATTATTGTACTCATATAACCATTAGTATTTTCATTCTATGGCCTTTCCATGTTACATCCTTCTAGACTGTATAAATCAATGTGAAGGTTCATTTTGATGATGACAATGA
This sequence comes from Artocarpus heterophyllus, assembly GCA_025403435.1. Lineage (NCBI taxonomy): Eukaryota > Viridiplantae > Streptophyta > Magnoliopsida > Rosales > Moraceae > Artocarpus > Artocarpus heterophyllus. Next base: position 7,596,066 of record CM046344.1, read on the forward strand.
AAATTCAGCTTCAAAACCATCTCAAAAATATTTTTTTTTTTAAAGTGGTGCTACACTCCCTAGGTTAACCGAACCTAGGCTCTGATACCAAAAATTCTGTAACGCCCCTATATGGGGGTTAACAGTTTTTATTGAGATAAAATAAAAATAAATAATAAAAGTAAAACCTTAAAAATAAAATTTACCCGGGACTTAAATGAAAACTCTTAACTCAAAAATAAAAATATAAACGATAAATAAACCACAGTTTTAATGTAGCACCTTAAATTTAATAATATAAACTGTTGTCATCATCATTTTAACCCTCAACACATTGTAATACAGTCACAGAAAGTAACAATTGATGCTTACATTATCATGAAGAACATTCTCAACAATTGAAGCAGTCCCAATGTAATATAGCTACATCACTTCCTCAACTATATTTCTCGTAGCCACCTCACACTTAGTGAGTCCTGAAAAGATATAAACATAAGGGTATGAGCAACACTATGCTCAGTAGAGAAAGCCATTACTCACCTTTAGGTTTTTATCATTACCACATTAAAACCTGCATGGTTAGTAAGTCACATCATATTCCAGATTATGAGGTTTATTATGATCACATCTTATGGATACCGTAGTTAATCATTACCAAGTGTCATAATTACACATTTATACAAATATTACCAATCATCATTGTTCCTAGGTATCCATGTTAAATTAAGTATCACTCAACTCATCGAAACCCAAATGGGCGCACTTGATCACCCCATAAACATTCCAAGGGTGTTCCGGTGAGGGGACATCAAGCCCCGAGTCCTCACCAAATCAATTCCTGTACAGTGTGTTCTGGGACTTTCAACCCAAGGAAGCGTCATCGCCTTCCCCCTATTTTACCTTTTAGGGTATTCATGCCCAAGGACGTAACCGTCGCCCTCTTCATGTCTCACAATTTCTCTATATTGAATCATTATTAATAGAGTTAGTTTTTCTAACCATGCTTCTCAATTTATAACATGTGTCAATTCATTATGTTCCTCGCCGTACAATACAAGACGAGTCCATGTCATAGTTTCATATGTGATACTCATATAATATTAGTTCAACATAGATATATATATTGCGGCAAAACAATCAATTTTAATTCTATAAAAACCTCACAAAAGATGAGTAATAGAATCCCTACCTTTCAAGCTTATCAACAATCTTTTAATCCTGGAATCAGTTAACGTTAGCTCCATACTCCCTTGATCCTAAGGCGTGCATAAGGACAATTAAAACTAAAGCACAACATACAACTACATTCATAAAATTTATTTTAATTTAATCTTAGAATTTCAAGAAATAACCACTGCCCATAGAGGTATTACAAAGTTTAACAATATAAATTTTCTGTCTAGGGCATATACACTTAGACTTCATACATATGCTCCAAAATAGCAACAAACATATACTTAGGTTTAAGAACGCAAATTTGAATAATCCTTTAGTATAAAAGAAAATTTATAAATGAAAGACTAAATTTGTTCATAAGATTCTAACCTCAGATTATGGTTAGTTGGAAGCTTAAAATGGCTTCAAAACAGGTTCCTTTACTTCGGTATGACTGAAATTCTTGCTCAAATGGAGGTGATGGTGGCTGATTTTTATGGCTGCCTTGAAGAAGTTCTCTAAGTATTTTGCTTCAGCAAAGAAATGAGAAGAAGAGTGTGGGAACCGTGGAAGAGAAAGGAAGAAAAGATGAAGTCTTTGAAGAGAAGTGATGGAAACAATTATAGAGGAGACATGTTGAAGCATGTCACGGAGGAAATAAAGAAAATGAGGGTCAAGAGTAGTTGGAAAAGATATCCTTATGTCTCATCTAAAGACTTTAACACATATAATGCCAATATGACATTTTTGAGATTTATTAGAAGTTCTAAGACTTTTTAGTAATCATACTAAATAAATATAGGAGAATTTTAGAAAACTTAAAAATAGATAAAAATAAATATTATAAAATAAATTTAAATGAAGCAATTTTTTTTATACATTAAAAATTAATTTAATTACCTCAATACCCGTTAGGAGAATAACGGGTGTCACATTTAGTAACCCAAAAAGGACTCAAATATTCCAAAAAAAAAAAAAAGAATAAGTAATAACTTATTTATTATCTTTTATGAAAAGAGCGAAGATTTAAATTCAAGATCTGAACACTGAAAATTAACTTGTTTACTTTTGAACTAAATTTGCAACTACATCTAAATTGTTATTTTGGGTAGACCAGAGTAAAATTGTTTGTGACCCATCCAAACATTATCATTATCATCATCATCATCATCATCATTATTATCATTGCTAGATTATACATGTGCATTATTAATTTAGCAATGGACCATAACTTTGAACTTGTCTAATGTTAGAATGTAAATAACATAAATAAGGTGCTTGGTAGGGTGGTTAGAATTGTTTTTACTGTAGCATGTGAAAGCTTTACATTATAACGATTTTTTTTATTGTTTCTGTAGTATGCAAGAGCTTTACATTGTTTATAACTAAACAAGTGGTGTAAACCACTATTGCCAAACACCATGAAAAAGTAAGCTTTAATTAGATGTAAAACATCAAACAGTTCATAATTACAATATATATATATATTACATCAGACCAAGATAATATTAGACTATTAATTTAGTGATTTTTGAATTTTTTTTGTTTGGTCGAAGAAATTTTAAAGTTATTATTTTATCTTGTTAGTTTAACACATATACAAATTGTTTTTTCTTTTTCTTTCTTAGGAGGGAAACATGTAAAAATTATTGTAGTCAATGGATAATTACTCCGCAAAGCACTAATGCAATAAATTGTGCTACGTTATCCTATTTCAACACAAGTAATAAATATGTTACCTCCGTGTTAACATTTATATTTTGTGATGCACTAATCTCATTAATAAGGACATAAATGCCATATGATAACATAAATTGCAGGTTGAGAATGATTAATATTATATTCTTATGGCAATCACTTCAAAAGCTAAAACTTGGACACATTCCAATATTGATATTGTACATCATTATATCATGATGATTATGACTTGTTTAGCTTGTTTACTTTCATTATTAGAATAGTATTAAGTTATGATAATCTTCTTTATTTTGTTTTTTCTTGGAAGATAATGTCAATGTAGACCCTTTGAGTTTTGACTCACACTTTTAGTGATGGTGAGAACATATTGTAAGACTATCCTCAATCCAAATACTAATGTCAATGCTAATATTATATTTGCCATAAAAAATATATAAATAGCATATTTGATGTGTGAATTTATTTATGCTCCATTGCATAATATTAATTAAAATATCATATTTTTTATCATAATTATTAAATCTTGAAATTTATAAAAGCAAACTTTTAATATTAAAATAATTAAAAAGTAATAATGTTGTAATTATAAAAGCAAAAAAATTAATATACCAACCAATAAGAATCAAATGACAAATTCATTATATGCTAAACTTTGTGGCAATCTAGTAAATTTAATATTAAAAATAATATTATATAAAAGACTTTTTTTTTATACTCAAATGCTAAATTTGCACTTACATATTAATTTAATATTGTATTAGAGATGCTCTAAAGATAGAAAAAAAAAAAGATGAGAAATTTTTTTCACACTTTTTTTTTTCTTAATGAAAGAGGGGGATGCTTATTCAAAGTTAGAATTATAAACCTTTTATTATGACCATGATATCAGGGTCTTGGTTCATGTTTTTCAACGTTAAATTGAGCGAAATCACCAAAAAAAATAATATAAAATTTAGCTAAAAAATTATTGGCTCTATCAAAACACCCTTTGTCTTCAGTTTAGAAAGTAGCAGAACCACCTTGGACCCAGGCGGTTTCTTCCAATTTTACCCCAAATAATTTTTTTTTTTTTGTCTTTATTTTTGACCTTTCGAATTTTTTTTATGATACTTATATGAGATTTTTTTAAAAGTTTCAATAATACTCCAAATTTTATTTTTAAATATTGGATATTTCAAATATGAAAACACCAAATAAACTAAAAATCAATGATATTATTGTACAAGTTCATATTCTTTAGAATATAATATATTTACAAAGGAATAGAATAGTACTATTTTTTTGGCTTAAAATTTTTGTTTAATTCATGGCGCTAAAAAGAAATTGCTTAACTCCGTCACCAAGTGCAGGCTCAAGCCATTTTTCACCGTTAAAAACTTCCAAATCTGACACTCTAATGCTATAGATCTCACAAATAGCCACATAAAAAATAAATAATCTAAACAAGTTAACACAATATATAGGATGAAGATATAAGTGGACCAAACTTATAATAACTATAGAATAAAATCTAGTGAATAATTTTTTTTTTGAAATGAGGGAACAAATATTTTTAACCTTAAAGAAAATACAAAGAGGGTGTTTGGAAGCATGGTGGGAACTGCTTGTTAGAACCATTTTTACTGTAACATATGAGAGCTTTAAACTATAGCAATTTTTTTTATTATTATTACTAGAGTATGTAAGAGCTTTACATTGTTTATAACTGAGTTTGGTTCCCACCATTTAACTAAATAGCCACTAAATTATAAAATAAAATACAATAAAATTGAAAAAATATTAACAAAGAGAAATTTTTAAGTTTTTTACTATAAGAAATATTACGATATAAGATTTGAATTTTAAAAATTCTTAGCTCGATCACCCATTATAGGCCAACTACGCGTCGGACAAGTGACATCACGAGCGTTTGGGCAAGTATACTTTATTGCTTTCGTTAAGCCGGTTGCATTATCTCTAATTAAACATTAACATTAGGATTAAAGAATTTTGTTCAATTAAAATATTCATTACAATTGAACATTTGTGGGGAGGTAGAGAGTGTGGGTGTTCACGCGAGTCACGTGACAGCACACGCTCTTTGTTGTCGTTTAGCAACAAGATCCCGCTACACCAACTTTTTGACTTTGCAGAGAGACATTTTGAGAGAAAATAGACAGCCAGAGCACCTTCCCGCCTTGGCATGCAAAATTCCACTCTCCTCTTTCTCTCTCTCCCTAACAAATTATGAATAAAGTATTTATTTTTCTTCAGAATTTCAGCCATTTATTATATAGCTGGTAAAAAAAAAAAATGGAAGTCACCCCACTTAGACTTCCCAAATTACCCTTATATTAATTTTACCAAAGAAATTAAAAAATGCAAATTATATTTTAATTTGGGTGAATAGGTAATGAGGTATTATGGACATTTAGAGGTATTAACCTACATCGTGTTATTAATCATGTAATCGTAAAACAATGTGGTAGATACGTCTCATTTATTTTTTTTAGATACTACTCGTAATGTTCAACAACATTTTTATAGACGATAACAATGAGATTTTTATTCTATTTTTTTGTTTTAATTGTTTGTCTGTCACTTTCGTTCTTGGATCATTTTAACCCCTGTTTGGCTAAAGGTAGTTCTCACCACAAATTCAGTTATAAACAGTGTAAAGCTCTCACATGTTATAGTAAAAAGAAAAAAAAGTTGCTATAATATAAAGCTCTCACATGCTATAGTAAAAACGATTCTCACCACTAGACAAACACCCTTTTTTTTTTGGTTTTCAATAGTAGTTCTCTTGCTTGGATATGGAATCTTGACCATCAACAAGTGAATCATGGAGTTAGGAAGGGACAAAATGGACCTATATAATCGAAGTCTTAATAATTAATATTTAACTCAATTAAGCTATTAATAAATTATATATTGTTATTAACTTTGTACTGAGCCGCTTAAAGAAATCAAAGTTGTACTCTAATAAGCTGTTTGACAAAGTTGATTAAAACCAACATTTTTAGTTAAAGAATAATGTAAATCTCTCACATGCTATAATACAAGACAAAAATTTGTTACAGTATAAAACTCTTGCATACTACAATATTTTGAACCAAAAAGTTGATTTTAACCAACTTTACCAAATAAACCATAAGATTACCTAGATTTTTCCATAAGAAGCAAATTCCATCAATACAGTTGTCCGCCGTGGGTTGTGGCCCTCCACAGTAAATGCTTATAACTAGAGCTAGGTATTAATTTCTTTTAACCTCTGTAATTACATTTAGCACATGATTTTGGTTAATAATTTAATGAGTGCCCTATTTATCTTCTAATCATAAATGAGGATTTTTTATTTTATTCTATGTTACCCAAGTTTTCAGATTAACACTTTATAAGAATATATTTAATCTTTATAATAAAGTTTTGGACTATATATCTATGAGCTAGAATTCTCAGCAGTCCATAATATCATGCCTCTGAAATATTAAGTTATTAATTTATTAAATAATCTCAAACGTCGATAAATCAAAAAATATTATATTTATATATGAACGTGAGTTCGTCTATTACTAAGGATTGAAGTCAATTTATAAATTTATCATATAGTAATGGAATATAAGTTCTTTTTTGAAACGGATTTAACTTTTCATGCATGACTTCATATGTTTATAAGGTACATATCCTTATGGTACCCCATTAGAAAAGGTTAATGTATCTCGAAACGCGTATTTTAGTTCAGATCAATATGTTCTTATTCTTCTCAGCACATCAAAACAAAAATAGATAATTCCCAAAAAATGTCTTTGTGTAGTAAGAGTGGGCAGTATGTAGTGCATTTTTTATGGTATATATGGTCAAAATCACATTTTTATTTAAAACAATCTTAATCGTTTCCTAGGAGAGAATTCTCATTCATGTATTAGATATCCAAGATAAAATCAAATAATAATGATAAATCATATGATACTTCTAAAGTTTTTTCTTTTTTTTTAAGTTAGGGTAGGGATTTAAACTCTTGAGTTGTGTATGAAAATACTGTTATGATTTGTTGAGAGCCACATATTACTACCAAAGTTATGGAAACTACATCGTGCGTGTGTTTTTCTTTTTTCTTTTTTGATTATTAACATTAATAACTCTTAAATTTTAGGATTTCTCTCACTTGACTATCTGAATTTTAAAAATTACAACTTTAACCCTTAAATTTTTAAACTCATCACTTGTCCCTTAATTTTTAAAAATCACCATTTTGCCTTTATTTCAAAGCTCTTTATTTTGTCCTTTATTTTTTGATTTTTCCATTCAAATAGAAAAAAATTAAGCCTATATGATCTGTACATGGATCACTTGTAACGGCAAAAATAAAATTTTATTACTCTTAGGTTTTGTTTCACGTTTACACTCTTATTTATCCTTTTTTATTTGCTCTCATTCAAGGAGAGAATATATGCACATTTTTTCTTGATATGTTCACCGATATCTCCTCATTTTTAGATGTGTAATTCTTCTTTAGTATTTAAACTCAGATATTGGCAAACAATATTGATTTATTAAATGAGTTACGTAAAAAAATAAAGTTGTCAAGTGGAGTGTAAATATGAAACAAAACTTAAAAGTAATAAAATCTCATTTTTGCCTTTATAAATAACCTCTGTGTGAATTAGGTGGGACAAATAGAAAATCAAAAATTTAAAAGATAAATTAAGGAGCTTTGAAAGTACAAAGGATTTAAAAATTTAGGGGACAAAATGCAGAGTTTTGAAAGTTCAAGAGGAAGTGATGATTTTTAAGTTTGAGAAATAAAGTGAGAGAGATCCTAAAATTTAAGGACTACGAGCGTTAAATAATTTTTTTTTTCATTTAAAGCTAAATTTGACCCCAAATATTGTAAATACGGGCAAGCCACCATACTTGGGTGTATGATAGGACAGTTATATAAAAGAGATAGAGACTGAACTACAAGCAAGTTGAAACGGTTTTCACTCGAAACCCTTTTCCATTTATGAGTGGGGAAAAACAGGTCTGCTTGGTAGCTTAGTGCAAGTTTTCAACGTGTTCAAGCAAAGAATGAGATAAAGGAAATTTGGAGTCTGCATTATTTTGTCGGATTCTGCTGAGTATTGAAAAACTGTCCAAATAAAAACTCTGTTACAATCACTTTACTAGATTTACAGGTGGAAAAAAGATATATATGCTGAGTAAAAGCAAAAAATAAAAAATAAAAAAATAAAAAAAATCTAAAAGACTATTCAATAAAAACCAACAAATGACTGCCCACGTGTGAGTTAAACAAATATTGCAAACTGGTGAGAGCAAAAGGAAAAGGCATTTTTAGTCACGGCAATTCTCTGCATTAAATGATCAAAAACAAAAGAGGTTAAGGAAGTTGACATTCTCTATGCCCTTTTTCTTTTCAAAGAGAGAAAAAAAAAAAAATCTCGAATGCTTTAAAAAGTTGGTTAATTTCAAGTCCAAGGGAGGGTTTTAGATAATGCACTTTTTATTATGATAGCTTGTGATTGGCTGAGTTTGTTACATCTAAATGATGAAGTGGTAAGATGGAATTTTGTGACTATTTATTATCTGTACGTTTTACTCAAGGGCCATTTTTGGGGATCTCTCTTGTTGGATTTTAACTTTAAAAAAAATAAAAAAGGACATTTTGGGAAGCTTATAAAATAAATCAGAGCTTCTTTGAGTAATAGACTATACTAAGTCGGACAATTGGACTATTAGTGTTCAGTATTATTCACTAATAAAACGTAAATTTTACAATATAAAACTTATATATGAGATTTATTTTTATTAGTTTTGGTGTCCAACGTATGTGATAGTGTTTGGAAGCATTTTTTATGTAAAAAATGTTGCCTATTTGAAGTATATGAAAAAGTTGAATTTGCAATTTGAATGCAATAAAAATATACCATTTTGAGAAGCATTCAATTCAAACCTTTTTATTTTAAAGCATTTAATTCACAGTTGGAATATTAATCAAAGGTTGAATTCAATTTATGATGGAAACTCTTGAATCCCATCTTTCATTTATATTTCTAACTGTTTTTATATAAGTTAGTGCATTTAATGTGGACCTTTTTATCTTTGAATTTGAGATCAGAATTTCGATTATGTAAAATAATTATTTAAAATTACACTATCGTTATAACCGCTGATATGTACTTTCTACTTGGCATGGAGATCACAATTCAACAAATAATATTACATAAATAACCCTCTGGTTTAATGAAATGTTGTTTTTAGACTCTGTATTTTAAAAAGACAAAATATACCAATGCATTTTATATATTACATAAAACATTCTCTGTTGCTAGAAAATATCAAAATTATTGAGTTTACCGTTATTAAATAAAATGACTTATTTTTATGCTTGAACCTGCATTCATACTCGAAGAAAAATAGAACACTGTTTGCCCATATGGTGATGATGCGTGCTGGTGCATACACATATGTAATAGCACACCCTTTACCCACATATTCAATAACCATTAGTCGTAGGATGCAATGGTAGTCAGAGTCAACCTAAAATTTGTAAAACTCTACACATATTAGAAGCCAAATTAGCCAATTAATGTTGGATACAACTTTCATTTGTTATTTGAATATGGATGCATGTTCAATCATAAGACAAACCATTTATTTAATAAGGGCAAATGCCACCCCTTAATTTTAATCTTCTCCAACAACAAATAGGTTGTTTGAGAACTAAGTTTTAATTATTATAATGTAAAGCTCTTATATAGTACAGTGTAAAACAAAAATATGTTATATATTGTAAAATTTTTACATGTTATAATATTTAAGTTCTAACATTGAGTCCTATATTGGTTTTCAAACACTATCAACGATGGTTTTTGATGTGATTTAAAAATGTAAATATATTTGGGCTTTTTAAAAAAAACACAGGGTCTAAATCAATATATCATTAAAAGCACAAAATATTTATGTAATTTTTTTTTCAACAAAATACTAGAGGTGTTTAGAGTCACAGTTTAAACAATATTTTATAATTCAAACTAATTTATTTACATCTATTTTTTATAAAATTTAAATTAATATAATATTTTTAGTTTAAAGTGTTGGTTTAACATGAGATCTCAACTGCCCGGCCAATATAAAGTACAAAGCCAATTAAAGACCTAACTAATGAGGGCAAGATAGTCATTCCACATATAGAAAAGGGCCTTCCTAAATTTGGTTGTTGGGTCGGGGCTCCGACAAGAGGAGTCCTATAATGCCAAAAACAAAAAGGACAGAAGCACCCCTATGAGACAATCCTCTATCCGGCCTGGGTTTTGCCCACATTGACCGGAGGTCCACAAACTGCCTTCTTTTTTTCAATTGAAAACAATATTGGGAGTCAACCGTCATTTAACCTAAAGTCCCAGTCCTGAAATGGGAATCCACGTGGCGTATGGCGTGGCATTGTCCTTTGCTAAACGCCAGGTGTAACCGTCAACCCAAGAGCCAACAACTGCACCCAACAGAAAATTAAAAAAAAAATTAAAAAAATTAAGAAATTTCCAGAGAGAGAAAATCTCTCCCTATAAAAACGAGACAGTGATTTGATTTTCAACTAAAATATTTATATTTAAAAGAGAGAACAAAAAAAAAAACCAAAACAAAAGAGAAAAAAAAAAAAAACACCGAGCAGACTTTTTCTTTTCTTTTTCTTTCTTTCTCATTGTTTTGCAAGTGTTGTTTTACTTTCGTTACTTTCTCTCTCTTCTCTCTAAAATATTTATTTATTTATTTATTTATTATTATTTTTTGGGAAGCTCTCTTTCTTGTCTTTGTGGGAGGGACTTTCGCCGGAAAATCGAGTTGAAATTTTCTTGGCGGCCAAACAGTGGGGAGGGGCGGGGCGAATCAAATGTGATGGGTGGTGGACTCTCGACCGTCTTCCCGTGCTTCACGCCGGCGAACCGGAGCAACCACCCGGACCACCACCACCACCACCACCATAACCACGACCTCCATAACCACCAGAACCAGGACTTGATCTTCACCGCCTCCGAGCCTCTTGATGAAACCCTAGGCCACTCCTTCGTCTACATCCGGAGCTCAGCTCGCTTCCTCTCTCCGACTCAGTCCGATCGCTTCGTTTCCCCCTCTCAGTCGCTCCGATTCTCGCCCTCGCACGAGCCGGCCGTCCCCAGGACGCGGACCGGGCCGCCCGAGACCGGCTTCAGGACAATCTCCGGCGCCTCCGTCAGTGCCAACACCTCCACTCCCCGGACTGTCCTCCAGCTCGACAATATTTACGACGATGCCACTGAGACCACTCTCGGCTGCGGCGGCGGCGGCGTCAGAGGGAGCATCGTGAACGGCTTCGAGAGCACGTCATCGTTCAGCGCCCTTCCGCTTCAGCCGGTGCCGAGGGGCTGCGGAGGCGGAGGCGGAGGCGAGCCTTCGGGCCCAATGGAGCGCGGCGGGTTCTTCCTCTCCGGCCCAATCGAGCGGGGCGCGCTCTCCGGCCCACTGGACGCCAACGCCGCGGGCTCCGGGCCCGACGGGAGCGGCCGGGTCCACTTCTCGGCCCCTCTCGGCGGGCCTTATGTGAAGAGGAAGCGGAAGAAGGGCATTTCGGGAATTCGGAAGGCGTTTTACCGGAACTTCTCGGAGAAGAAGAGGCCCTGGGTCGTTCCTGTGCTTAATTTCGTCGGGAGAAAGGAGAGCTCCGGTTTGGGAGACGATTCGGAGGCGAGAAGCGAGACTAGTAATGTCCAGTGGGCCCTCGGAAAAGCCGGCGAGGATCGTGTACACGTCGTCGTATCAGAGGAACAGGGGTGGTTGTTCGTCGGGATTTACGACGGATTCAACGGCCCCGATGCGCCGGAATTTCTCATGGGAAACCTCTACCGTGCTGTCCACAATGAGCTTCAGGGCTTGTTTTGGGAGGTCGACGAAGCAGAAGAAGCTACAAGCAATCCGCGAAACGTGGCAGCCGAAGAAAATGAAAATGTAGTGGCTGTAGAGGAAATCAATCAATCGGAGGCTAGGACGGAGAAGAGAGTGACGTTTCAACCGGAGGAGCAGACGGAGAGGCCGGTGGAGAATAGAAGGCGGCGGCTACGTGATTTTCTTGCGGAGGATGATGCCGAGGACGGGCTTGACCTCTCAGGCTCGCAGCGGTTCGCGTTCTCGGTCGACGATGCGCTCAGCGTGAGCAACGGCGGGTCTGCAGCGAGCAGACGGTGGCTGCTGCTGTCAAAGTTGAGGCAGGGGTTGTCGAAGCACAGGGAAGGCCATGGAAGGAAGTTTTTCCCGTGGAGGTTCGGGTTGGAGGATAAGGAGGAGGTTGAGGTTGAGGTGGAGAATAGAGTAGAGGAGGAGATCTCTAATCGGGGCGGCCGGAGACGGAAGGAGGGTCCGGTCGATCACGAATTGGTATTGGGGGCGTTGTCCAGGGCGCTAGAAGTGACTGAGCTCGCGTATTTGGACATGACAGATAAGGTTCTTGATACGAATCCGGAGCTTGCGCTGATGGGTTCGTGCTTGTTGGTTGTGCTGATGAGGGATGAGGATGTGTATGTTATGAATGTGGGGGACAGTCGGGCAATCGTTGCACAGTATGAGCTGGAGGAAGTTGGCTCTAGTGCCCAATCAAGAGGGCAGGGAGAGAATGGATCCGGCGTTGAGGGAATAGTTGAGGAGTCCTTGGCTGCAGGTGAAAGGGCGATGAAGCTGGAGAACGAGGCTCCTGCTCAGGTGATGAAATTGACCGCATTGCAGCTGTCCACGGATCACAGCACAAATATTGAAGAAGTAAGTTCTTGGTTCTTGTTATATGAATTATGGTAAACTATAATGCTTATTGCTAAACTCTTTCTTCAGTGTACTGATTATTTGTTAATCATCATCATTGTGAATTTTTGTAGCGTTAGAGGTTGGTATAGTTACATCATACAACCTGACTTTAGGGTCAATGCAGGTTATGAATAGCTGGAACCGATGACATGGTTGTGTTTAGATTTCATAAAAAGTAGTGATTTTGGTAATTGTCATATGAATACTCAACTGCCTAATGACTTGCTTCAAATTTTTTGCAACTTACATATGGACTTGCCATTGGAAACTTTTCTTCACATTTTAGTCTTCAACTTGGTAGAATTCACTGCCTTTATGTCATTAGTATCTTTCTTCATTAGTTCCTTTAAAATAGGGAGCATTATGGTAGTCAAGGAAAATACTTTGTTGTTTCTTATGTCTGTAATGTTGGCACGTCTTACTGATATTACGGATGTGTTTGGTAAGAAGGAAAGAAAATAGAAAGAAAGCAAATGAGGAAGGGTTCTCAGAAATGACAAGTTCTTACTGATATTAAACGATTAGGAAGGTTTTTTAAATGATTCGAAATCCTTATAGGATACATTTCCTCATCTTTTCACTCCGATCAAATAACTATTACTTTCCGAATCTTTCAACTAATCCCTTACCCCTCTTATTCCTTCCACTTTTCCCCTTTATCAAACAAGCTCTAAGATACATGAGGAAGGGTTCACAGAAATGTAAATTTCTTTGCTCTGAAAATTTAATCCACAGGCATATGCTATGCTAAAATCTTTGAAGGTTTGACTTTAGGTTGTTGCATTGCTTGCCAGTTGTTCTTCCTTTCCTCCATTTTTTTTCCGGTGAATCTTGTGATCAGACATTGGTGAAAGGTTTTTGTCTTTTGAAATCTATCTTTTTCAAATGAACTTGTTGCATAATGACAAAACTAAGCCAAAAGGCTTATACTTATGACTTTATCCTTTGCATGTAACTTGGTCTTTGGTTCAGTATCCTTATAACAAGTTGTTCAACCAGATTATGACTGTTTTTAACCACATTTCTATGGGAATATTTAGATGCATTTTTTATATATTCAGGTTCTGGAGCTATTCTCTCGTTCTCAGAGATCTCTCACTTCTTGGAAAGAAGTGAAATATAAAATGATTGGACGACGTCCAATATGAAATTGTATTTTAAAAGTACTATTCGTAACTCTTATACAGTATACAAGAGCTTTTATTTGCTTGTGAAAAGATTTGGACAATCACAATATTACAACAACTTTAAATGCATCGGAGGTCAAAACTGACTTCATTCTGTCTACCTCAATAGTGCATTTTTTGCTGATACTGAATGATTAATGGAGCTTCCTTTTTGTACCTTTCTCATGTTATCTATCTTTCTACAAATGATTTGGGAAATTATGGGGAGGCTTCCTCGTAAGTTTTTCTGTTTCTATGTTTATGTTGTCTTCTTCTGGATGTAGTATTAAGTTGTACACTTTAAATAATTCTGGCGGATATTTTCTCTCTCTCTCTCTCTCTCTCTCTCTTTTTTCAATCACCCCCAATACCCAAAACGCATAAAACAAACAAATAGGAAAAATATGCTCTAGAAAGACAAGAAGAACGGTTCACAAGACCCTGAGCCTTTTATTAATGGGAAAAGGACCAGATCCATGCTGCTAGTGGCCATCACAATATAATTAAGAGGATTTAGCACACAATGATAAATAGCCCAAAATAAAAGTATGTTTCGAGCTAAAACATCTGCATTTTGTGCATTTCCAGACTCATTTTTGCTTCATCATTCAGGACTAAATGCTAGCTTGTGCTATTTACTACTGTACTGTTTCACCCTTTTATTGGCCACTGTCCTTAATAATATTAATTGTCATAATACTTCAGTACCTTTGTGGTGATTGTCTTGATGCATTACTGTGCTTGATTAGAATTTAATCAATGTTTTGCAGGAAATTATAAGAATCAAGAACGAACACCCGGATGACAAAAACTGCATTGTTAATGATAGAGTGAAAGGTCGACTTAAGGTCACCAGAGCATTTGGCGCAGGATTTCTGAAACAGGTTCTCCAAACATACTCAATAGTAGTTTTCTGTCAAACTTACTTTGCATTAACAAATAAGGGATTTAGGGTTATCTGAACATATCATGTGTATAGTTTCGGTGAAATGAATTGAATAATATAAAACCATAATGAATAGAACATATCATGTGTATAGTTTCGGTGAAATGGATTGAATAATATTTCTGGCCTGAAATTGTGATGAGTATTTGAGTGCATAAAAAGCCATAATGAAAACCAAGTCCTTTTTAACTGCTCTATCATTTATATTTTGTAATGGTCTACCGTGCATTACATTATGTGATGATCTGCACAATACTATAACATGAATCAATAAAAGCATAAAACCACATTTAATTGTCCCTCGAATTTTTTTTGTGATCTGTTACAGAACTATAAAAATAAATGGTTTACATGGACATAAAGTCCGGTAATAACATTGTTTGTGTTGGTCGGTACAGCCCAAGTGGAATGATGCATTGCTGGGAATGTTCCGGAATGAGTACATTGGTACTGCACCGTACATTTCCTGTTCGCCTTCCCTTCGCCACCATAGACTTTGTCCTAGAGATCAGTTCTTAGTCCTCTCGTCAGATGGTTTATATCAGTATTTGACCAATGAAGAAGTGGTTTCTCACGTGGAGAATTTCATGGAGAAGTTTCCAGAGGGAGATCCTGCACAACACCTGATAGAGGAGCTTCTATTCCGTGCAGCTAAGAAAGCTGGTATGCTTTTGCGTATTTCTGATTGTTTTCTGAATTGGTTTGTGGTTTTTTATTTATTGCTTGAGGTCTTTGGAATAGTGACCCAAGATTTAACTGGACCTTCCGATTCTTCATTCCCCTGCTCTTTTGTGATTATAAATTCCCGTGATTTGCCAGACTCCCAAGTAATTTTGTCTTTGTTATATGCCCATTGTTTACTCAACAAATTTTTCACTGGTTTTCATGCCCCAAGTTTTCATTGTAGCAATGGAACTGGTCAATGCTGTACTTTGACGCAGTTTATTTACTTGCAGCGCATTCATTTAAATGGGTTTTCCAATCTTGAACTTGATCTGGTTTTCTGTACAGGAATGGGTTTCCATGATTTACTAGATATCCCACAAGGAGATAGGAGGAAGTACCATGATGATGTTACAGTGATGATTATCTCACTTGAAGGAAGAATTTGGAAGTCATCAGGAAAGTACCTTTGACAATGTACTGCAGAATCTGTCTTCTCTATACAGGTGATGTCGCAGTTCAGTTTTCTCCGAAGTTATATTCGCAAGCGGCAAGGAAAGCTTTACAGCTGACCATTTCCTTCAGTTAAGGTCTTTCTTTCTCCGTCTTACAGCATAAGATACAGCTAATAGGGGGCGAGCCGCAGGAGGTAATGGCGAAAGGGCTAATGTTAGATATTACAAAAACTTGAATAGGTGAAAAGAAACTTGGTTTCAGGGAAAATGGGAAAATTTGCAGATGGGGTTGATGGGAAATGCTCATGGGTGGAAAAGAAAAGCTCAATTTTCCTTTTCTTTTGGTCCTTTTTTTAGACTTTTTTTTGGTTATAAGATAGAAATATATTGTGTAGGTGCCGGCTTCATTTATCAGCGCCATTTTCATCTCTTTGGAAGCCGAATAGAAAGGTCTGTAAATTGGTGGGGGTACAAAATTTAATTACTGAAATTGAGCATTTCCTTGTCAATGATGAGCAGCTGTAACTTTGAAGGTGGGTTTTCCACCATTGCGGATTTAAAAGAGTTGAAAATTTTGCCCTGATCCTTGCGCAGTGCAGAAAGTACTATGCTGTTTGGATATTTGCAGAACGGTCTGTTAGTTGCTTTTGCTAATGCAATTTTCTCAAAGAAAACCAGTAACATAACAACTCCATTAGTTGGGATGGAAAAATTTACCTTCGGAAATGACGAGCAATCTTTGTCTGTTGTATTTTAAACATCTAGTTGAAGAAAAGGAACTCCTTTTAAACAATCTTCTTATTTTAATGGTTGCAGAATCCCGTCATGGGAATCAATTAAACTATTGCAGACCCTATGCTCAAATGCATTAAAAAAATCAATAGAAAAGAAGAGAAATAAGATTAAAGGTAAACGCGTCAAATGCAAATGGCAGTAGTGTTTATTTTATACCCGCTTGTATGGTGCAAAATGTCTCTCCTAGTAAGAAATTCCGAGTCTCAGACCGCTGTTCACCATGCCGGCGAACTTCTTCAAGATTTAAAGGTCTTTCGTGGTTGGCAAGACTCACGCAAGTGGAAGCAACTTCTTTTATGGGCATGAGAGAGGAGAATGTTAAGAGCAAAGAACCTGGCTTTGCCGAGATTCGATGTCCACTGGTGGTGGTGCTGCCTAGCTGTCAGCTGCAACTTATATTATAGCCAAGAGTTGAGACCGGCCAAGCGAACCAAACGGTGTGCTAATTTATTTGTTCTCCTTGCAGTGAGAAAAACACTACAAATCACGTTTCCATCACCAAGTCTATGGGTTCTAATGCTATTTAAATGCTGGAGAGCACAGTTCAAACTCCAAATTTTGTCAAAAGTTCAAAATATACGCGCAAACACAAATGATGTTTTGAGATATGATGCACCAAAGTTCTTCCTCTTTACTAGCGCTGGTAATTCTTCCCAGGAGAGGATCAATGTGGAGGTTTTGAGGTGAGATCAGTTTGGTACACACCGATGGTGGCTGTGATGAGCAATAAGGAGAGGCAAGTCTCTTCTGTCGCCCTAATTGGTGCATTGGCGGAATGGTCGGTCGTGCCACCACCACCGTTCCAGACGGACTTAACTTCGAGTCTCTGCATTGCTCGTCTCAAAGAGCGTCTGGTGACAGGATCAACTTTGGAACAAGGATGAATTTTTTTTGGACTTAATCTTCAATATGGCAGGAAAACTATGCTTTCTCCACCATTTGAAGTTGTTCACCATCAAAGCTTGCAAGAGCTCGCTTGGTTAAGCATGCTAAGTAAAGTAATGTTACATATGGATTTCTTTTTTCTTCTTTTTTTCCTTTTAATAAATTAACTTGATAGATGTTTCCCCCCCTGAAAAACTTAATAGTAGTTTTGATACTTGTAACGTTGCTCTCTCATGTCTATCTTATTTTAATTCAGACTGGTACAATTAACAGCACAATAAACCTCTACTCTAACTTCTGGTATGGTACCAATTACCAAAGAAACATTCCCAAATGCAACTACTCAAAGCACATTTTCATGTACGGAGTTAAAAAGTTGAAAAGGAAATTACAAACTATAAACAAATTAAGCAATATTCAGGTACCAAAAAGGGGAAAGAAAAAAAAAAAAGAGAGAGACATATTAAGCAATATTTTGGTTCCTCATATTATCCTGTGACAGCAGCAGTTGGAACCCTTGATTGCGCCCAAGACACTAAATCCTCCCTTGTTGCCACAAAACAACCAGCTTTCTCTTCACTCTGCCTAAACGGGGCCGCAAGTTTCTCCACATGCGAGGCAAAAGTATTGGCCAATCCCTGAGAAAACTTGTGAGTTCCGGCCCCAGTTTGAGCCAGGAACAACTCCGGCAACTCCTCTTTCCGCTGAACAATCCTGTAAAGAGTTCCCATCCACTCTTCGAGCGCGGTTTGGGCTGCACCGATCGACAGCGAGCGAACATCCAAACACCATTCATTCGCAGTCTTGTTGTGAAGACCTGGATACAACCCGTAAAAAGTTCCCAAATAGAGCAGCTCGTGAGCTCTCTCGTGGTGGCCTCTGTTTCGACACATGTCGATCAAACAGTTACAAAAGGGCCTTCGAGCTTCGACAGCTGTGTCACTAATAACGCTCCGGAACTCTTCTTTAACGGTTTCAAAACTAGTTTCCTCATCTTGCAGTAGCTTGACAAGTGCAACTAACTTCGGGTTAGCCTGCTGCAGGCAAGCCAAGACCTTCGCCTCATCAGCAACATCATCACACAACGACACAACGGAAAGCAAGCAACCACAAAGCCTATCATCAGGTCTAACCCCTTTCTCGATCGCGAAATTGAAAACTCTAACCATGTCATCAACTCTCTTGGCCTTTCCCAAGCACTGGACCAAACAAGTACACCCCATCACGTTGAGCTCAACGCCCGACTCAGACATTTCGTCGAACACCTTCATCGCCTTCTCCGTTTTCCCTCCACTGCCGTAAATATTCAGCATGGCCGTGTAGCTCCAACTGTCCGGACGACAGCTCTCTGACCGCCTCATCTCCTCGAACAACCTCTCGGCCTCCTCCTCTAACCCCAAATCCGCGCACATGTTCAACAATGTGTTATAAAGAATGAAGTCCATAGGCCAAGAATTAGACTTCATTCTCTCCCACAACTCCAAAGCATCTCTCCCCCACCTTGCCTTCCCATAAACCTTAACAAGAGCAGTGAGCGTCTTCTCATTTGGACTCAAACCCGACTCAATCATTTCTTCAAACAAGCTCCTCGCCATGCCAGGCTTACCGGCCTTCCCCATTGCCTCCAACAATGTGTTGTACACAATCAAATTTGGCTCAACACCAAGAGACGTCATCTCTTGCAAAACATACCTAATCCCATCAAAATCTCCAGCCTCACCAAACATCTTCCCCAACACAGCAAAGGTTATTGCATCAGGCTTCCACCCACTAGCCCTCCCTCTCTCATACAAACTAAGCACTTCCTCAACTTTCCTCAATTGAGCATAAACATCTAATATAGCAGAATATGTCACCTCATCAGGCATCATACCAGTCTTGTACATTCTCTCAAACCACTCCACTGCTTTATCAAAATCTTTACACCTTTTGGCACATGTAATAATAGTTGAGTAAGTTATATTATCAAGCTCAATCTCATTGCTTATCATCTCATTAGCAAGCTCTTCTATGAGTTGAAACTGCCTTCCAAACCTGAGAGACTTCATTGTAACGTTGTAGAATATGGTCTCCATGGGAAAAGAATTCTGGGTCTTGAGCCAGTTGAAGAAAAAATGAGTCTTTTGCCATGGCTTGAGGCTGTTGAGGATCAGAAGCGCGTTTTCTCTACTGGGTGGATGTGGGATTTCCTTTAGAGCCGACAAGAAAGCTTCTTCGGAGTCTCCGGAGTTGTTGAGCTTCTGGGCAAAACGTCTCAAGTCTTTCAGTTGCGGGTTGTGGGAAAGAGAAGAACGTTTTTGTCTCTGGAGAGAAATAACAGACCGTTTTGGCCTTGTGGGGTTGACCCAAGTGGATTTTGGCTTCGACAAGAGACTGTTATTGTTTTGTTCTTGGTTGCTTGGGAGAGTGGTTGTCGTTAGAGGCTTGAGCTGTTCGGATAAAGATGATTTTTTGTGTCTGGTGGGTTTTGGAGAGGAACAACAAGAGACTGTCAATGTTGTTGTTCTTGTTGTTTTTCTTTGTTTGAGGAATAGAGGTGAAGAGAAGAAGAGGGATCTGTTTGGATTGGAGTGTTTGGTTAAGTGAACATCAAGCGGTGTGGAAATGGCTGTGTTAGCCATGAGAACGGAGGCAGCAGGAGAGAGAGGAGAGAGAGAGGAGGAAAGAGAGACGAAATATCTGGCAACAAAAGGATATTTATGGGACCTTATCTAAAATGTTAACCTAGTTTTGGAGGAATCATTCCCGGTCAGAATTATATTAAGGGCGTGAATATGTACTTTGGTAAGAAGCAAGAACTTTTTTGTAGAGAGGATTTTGCAAATTAGGATGTTGGAGTCATTTTGTTGGGTTATTCTCTCCCCTAACCCTTTTACCTAGTTATTCTCCCTAGGTAGTAATTGTTTCAAGATTGTGATCTATTTTTTCTTTATTATGTGATTTTTAAATATTAAATCTATCTTGTATCTTTATAATATGTGCTAATTGATTATGATACAAACCGAGGATAAATGAGGTAAAATGACCGGTTTTGATAACATATTTTAAAAAATATATTTTTTAAGAAAATAGTCTATGGCTGTTAAAATGATTGATGTGTTGGTAAATTAAATCTAGTCAATTGATAGTTATTGTTTTAAATATATTAATATCGGTCAATTAATGATTAATCACTACGTAATTTAATCAAACTTTAAAAAAGTAAATATTTTTTTTAATGTAACTAAACTTGAGAATTTATTAAAATAATTGTTCATTTTCTCACATATCCCGAAGGACCTTTCCTAGCATAAAATTTCTCTTAAAATTAATACCTCAATCTTTACAACCATTAATAGAAGGTGAACTTAATAGAAGGTGAACTTGCTAAAAATCTGTGATGCGCCTTACCCCATTGACTAATTAAATTAACTAATAAATATCATATTTACTAAAGTAAATCCAGACCACTTTCTTCACTGCCACTGAATCTGACTGTTTACTAAAGCAACAAAATAAAGAATACATTTAGCAACGCAATAAGAAAAATTAGAACCAATTTACTATAATACATTAGAGTTTTATATTATAATATATTTTTATTTTATACTGTAAAATATAAAACTTTATACTGTAACAATTAAAACTATATGGTTGAAATGTTGTTGTCAAACGCTCTTAAAATATGCGACTTACTACAATTTCTTTAATTTTTGGACGCTCTTTAAGGGGGGCAAATTGAAAAATGACTTAAAGAAAAAGTCATTTTGACAAATAATCTTTTTTTTTTTTGCAGTTTTTTGACGCAAAAAAAACATGCTTTTTGGGCATGAAAACTGTTCTAGTTTTTTTCTTTCCATTCTGTTGAGGTTCTTCTCCTCGTTACAGTTATTTTCGTCTTTTTTCTGAAAAAAACTGAGACAGTTTATCTGTCCAAAAAAACGTTTTTTTTTGTAAAAAAAAAAATCATTTCCTCAATTAGGAATTTTTTTTTTTGCCATTTTTTCAAATTATCCCCCTTTCCTTTTTTTTTTTTTTGGCTTGTTTTGGGGCCTTTAAGTTCTTGACCTACATGGTCTCTTATGACCAACGCAAAACCTCGTTAGATTGACACGGGTTGTAGTTCTCAAACAAAACAAATAAAAGTTTATGAGTCCCCGTTTGATGATTAGTTAAAAATTACCGTTTCCTACATCATACTTCGACTCGAAGCAACCCCAAACTCCAACAAGCAAACCTTCCAAAAACAGTCAAGAATCATCGAAATTTTTTTTTTTTTGGATATTTTTCCACTTCAAACAGAGTAAAAGGAATCCAAGTTTTACAGGACCAAAAAAAACATATATATAATAATAGGTGGTAAAAAACAACCATTTTATTGCTAAAATCAAATTTCCTTCTGCCTTTTGTTTCCTCGGGAATCATATATATAACTTACAAACAAAACAAAAATTTGCTTTAACCTCAGAAACACAATTATGATTCCTTAACCAATGCTAATTGATAGAACAACAAATTGGATACATACATCAGAGGACACCAGTTATATCCCATTACGAGGATTTCTTCGTGGGATCTAATAACTCTCTAATACGAGTCTCTACTTCCTTCTGGACTGGAGGATAAGGTATGCGCTGAAACACCTCAGCTCCAAAGGACAAGACGAGAGCCTTTCTAGCTGTTTCCAAGTCGATCCCACGAGCCTGGAAATAAAACAGTTGACTTAGTTCTAGATCGCTGATCGCAGCTCCATGAGAACACCTAACGTCGTCTGCAATGATTTGGAGATTGGGTTTGACATTCACACTTGCACGAGGTTCAAGGAGAAGGCTCCTCGTTAGCTGACCTGCATCCGTCTGCTGCGCGTCTCTGTGCAACAAAACTGCTGGTGTTAAAAGAACTATACTGCATGCTTCGTTTAAGACCATTCATAAGCCAACCTAACTCAAAATACTGTCACACAAATATCTTGGAACTACTACAAATGATGAAGCAGCCCATACAGGAAAATTTGCTAAATTAAAACATTTATGTAGTAGTATCTTTAATCAAAGGGGTCAAAAAGAACTGGTAATTTTTAATATGATAGCCCTTTCACTACTAATGTAGTGTCTACTAGTTGGATCTTGAATTAGATTGGATAGCCGGACGGAGAATCTAATGAAATTATTAGTTGCAGAAAGAGCAGAAGATACTTTGTCCAATCTGAATCGACTAGTGCTACTAATCCCAACTTTCTGATACCAACTAATGCGACAATGAGTTGTCATCTTTTCACTCTTAGATGGATCATTGTAATATCAATTGACATGGCAGCAATTTTTAAGCACCTGCTAATACAAGTATGGCAACTCACATGCTACATCAGTTGGTATCAAAAAGTTGGGATCCCTGGCATTATTCATCTCAATTATATAATTTGACTCACATACATACAGCAAGGAAGCGATATATAGGGCATGGGGATATTTCAAAATGGCATACAACAATTATTTACAAAACAGCTAACATGTTTGTAATTGCTGATAATAAGAAGCTGAAAATGAATTACCTGTTGACCTTAACGTTTCCATCAAATATGGCTTGTCCTAGAGAGTGAGATACGATACACTTGTGAAGCTGTCGAGAATAACCACGAGGATGGTCCAGAACAAGGCTACTATGTAGATCTTGTGTTTGGTCACCAACAGACAAGTGCAATGTTGATAGCTCGGTTGTTGTGTCTGGTCCCAATTGCTTAATATGAACGTTGTGTCTGCTCAGCTTTCCCCCCGTACTGATTTCTGTTAGCTCATAGGTGCTAGCTGATTCCTGCAACAATCAATCTCATGAATCTAGCACAGTTGGATTAAGTCGTGATAATCATAATGATAACAGCAATAGAGTCTAGACTTACAAGGCTTGGGGGCCCAAAAAAAAGCTCACACATGCAATCTTATTTTACGTTGTAAGTTGTAAGATCTTAAAATGGTCTTAACAAGACAAGTGCAGCCAAGATTTCTAGTTTTGAACCAAAGGTAGCAAATGACTGTCCCTATGGATTGCTTTACACGCCAGTACCCAACAGAAGAACGAGGCCAAACTCCTGTAGTTCTGAAGGGGTTTCAGAATATCTGCATGCTAAAATGCAAAAGCACCCAAAAAAGGTAGCCTAAGAATAAGAACCAAACAATCTTCTTCATTTATATAATCCGACTCAGTAAACCGATGAGCTACAAAAACAGATCAGACCTCATTACAGCCAAGGTCAAAGAATGAGTTTAATAAATGACATGGTTTGATGTGTCTAATTTTCCTCAAAGAATTGGGAACCAAGTTTACATTTTGAGAGAAGTGTATCCATGTATATCTGAATAAATCAAGAACCCTTAAAGAAAAAGTCTGCTAGTTTTACAAAGTACAAAGATGAACATATGTTCCAAGAAAGCCAAGAAACGGTTTGTTTCACCAGTTTGAACCACAGTGCAAACCTTATTGTTACCGTGCTCTCTCTGTTTTCTCCCATAAAAAATTTAAACTTCTGAACAATTTTTTTGTTCAAATCTATGGATCAAATGGGCTACAAATTAATTGATACAATAGCATGAGTTCCTTCCAAAGTGAAAGATTTCAGCATCTAAAAGAAACACCTACAGCAGTAAGCCTTACAGGGGTGGTGAAAATCAGGGCAAGCAGCATTTATTTCGTCAACTACTTGTAACCACTAATCCAAGTTCAGGAATATATTGCAATTATTTACTAGGAAAAAAAAAAAAAAAAAGAAGTCCAGCAACGAAAGTAGCATAAATCAGAATATCTAAACCTTATACATAATACATTTTAAAGATCATTAACAGGTTATTTTATGAACAATGACCAAGGTAACTGTGCAAAATATACCAAACCATGCTTAAAACCATTTGCAGTGCTTATCCATCGCTTACCTAACGTTCCAATGAAATAAACAAAACAGCTTATCCCACCAATATAAGCATAAAGATGAACCTAACCATCATTTCTAAGCCCTTTTAAAGTTACAATTCAAGCCTCAGACACAAGTACAAGCATCCCAAAAATGAGTGACAATCAATCATAAATAATACTAACAATAAAAAAGAAGCAATAAGTGAGGAAAAACGAATTCACCTGTCTAACTG
Organism: Artocarpus heterophyllus; assembly: GCA_025403435.1. Classification (NCBI taxonomy): domain Eukaryota; kingdom Viridiplantae; phylum Streptophyta; class Magnoliopsida; order Rosales; family Moraceae; genus Artocarpus; species Artocarpus heterophyllus. Next base: position 7,620,733 of record CM046344.1, read on the forward strand.
AAGTCCACTTTATATGTGCAGCATTCAAAGACTGTCTCTGAATATAAGAATGCCTAACTTTTCCTCCTTGTCTAACCACAACATCCAAAACAGCATTAGCCCAATAACACTTATTATCTCCATCTCCACCCTCCAAAAACTCCTCAATTATATCAACCTCCCCACCTTCCTCCACCAACACAAACACCCTCGGATTCGAAATGGGCATTTTCTCCGATCCCTTTTCACCTCCCTCAACAGACAAGTACCTAAAGCGAATTGGGTTCTCAACCCTACACCCAGAAGGCACATAAACCACAGTTAAATCCGGCGCCCCAATTCCATTAATTGACCAAAACAAGTCCTTTTCTTGATCGCTACCCAAAAACTCACCAACCCTTTTCACAACAACACTTTCTGAATCAGAAGACAAGTCAACCAAGCTACCAACAAAAACCCCATCAGGCAACTCAGACAAATTGGACGCCTTTTTCCCTAAAAACCCATCGACTATGACCAAATTGGGGGACTGGGTATCTGCGGAAACGGCGAGAGAGTGATCGGGTGGGTGTGGGATTGGTTGGATTTGGGAGCGTTTGATGAAGGAAGTGTCCGTATAGCGAAAGGGCTCGTCTTTGCGAGAAGGCCATGGGGTCGAGAGGAGGGTCTCGGAGGAGGCATCTCTAAGCTTCTGGAGAGGTGAAGAAGACGAAGAAGATGAAGAAGAAGGGAGAGAGTCTTCGAGTGTTTCGGCGAGTTGGAGGACGAAGGGGTCTGAGAAAGTGGGGGATTGAAGAGATAAGGAAGATTGAATTGGTGAAAGTGAGAGTCTGGACTTGGATTTGGGGGTCCTGAGTGTGGAGGAAAATGGTGATGGTGGTGGGATTGTGGGTCTGTTAATATGGGGTGCGAAGGTTAAGGCTGCCATGGACGGTGAATGTAGTTTGTTGGTCTATGAATGACAAATGTTAGGAATATACGTGAAATCCGAAGACCAGCAACTATAGTCCCGCGCGGTAGCCCCACCGCAAGAACGTTGGTTAAAGTAATTTAATTAAAACGACGATGAGCAGAGCGTGAAGTCACTCTCACGCCTTCTGTTAGAAACAAAGTGCGCAACAAAATTTTTAAAATTTTTCATCAGAGTATTTTTTAAAATACAAGTTTGACATGTTATATGTATAAATTAAACAGATCTTACTAACCTCAGTGTGCCGAAGAACCTCCGCTACCTGTGTAGAGAAGTAACGTTCTAGAAGAGCCTCAACCAACTGGTCTTCTTTGCTATTCTCTATCCACAACCAGAGTGAGTGTGGGCTCACATGTACAGCTCTTTCACCGGTGACTCTCCTTCCAACCAATAGAGAGAACCCAAAGCTAGTGTTCGTAATTTGTAAACAAAAGCTCTCAGGGAGTTTTCAGATGCTCACTAGAAGAGTATCACTCTTAATCTCTCAAATTGATCTGAGTAAACCATTAGACTCACTCCCTTTTTATACCTATTGGTCCTAGGGTCAGTCCATATCAGATTAGGTCTCAAAAAATTGAAACAGAATCAAGTTCGGATCAATATCTGATAAGATACGCGTGAAAACGCGTAATCTTAACTGTCGTTGATAGGCAGGCCGAAAACATCATCCGGCAGGCCGAACTCCCGAGAAAAAATCTCCGCGAATCCTTTATTTTCCACCCGAGATTCTAAAGGATAAAGTCTCAGTTTTGATTCAAATAACCCAATAGAGAAGATATCTGATCAAAACAAACTTTATCAAGATAATCTCTAAGAAAATAAATTAATTCACAATAATTCTACAAGTTTATCTTGATCAAATTTATCCAAAATTAAATCAACCGATAAACAGACAAGAATTATCTGATCACAATAATTCAACAAGTTTATCTTGAACTAATTTCTTACAAAATTAATTCAACCAATAAATAGACATGAATTATTTGATTCTTACAAATTTTAAACCAATCTGATAAATCCGACATAAGTCACCAATTATTGGAAAAGCACGCCGTGTCGTTACAGGATTTTGTGAGCTAGCAAAGGGGACCAAAATGGACCTATAAAGTTCAAGCTCATGATAATTATGAAACCCAATATCCCAGATATACATTTCACAATTATCAACTCTAACGCTACTCCACTAAAAGCTTGGAGCTGCACTCTCGAACTTTATAGAATTACGAAGCTCGTATAGCTAAGTCTCCATGACATATCATAGTGTATCGCATCCCCATATGATCATCCATAATCGGCTTAAGGAAAAGTTCTGTCTTACCTTCCCGATTATTTTTTATCTTACGTTTCATTGTCTCACCATTAGAAAACTTACCATCCAAAGATAGTATACCATTCGGTTACACCTATGTATCCAAATGGTTGAGCGCTCCAGTTTTCCAATTACAGGACAACGCATATAAGAGGATATCATTACTCCTAAAGAGGAGCTATGGATTCCATATCTATGAATAACAAGTCTACGCTATTAAGAGTCATGCCTCCAACGTACCGGCATGCATGCCACTATAGAGACGTGGGAGTCACCCATTGGTACATCAAAAGACATAAGTTGAGACAACGGGCCCAGTATTCATCTCAGGATTAAGATACAACACAAATGATTGTCTAAAGTGAATCGATTTGCTAAGACAGAATTATTAATTCAAATCAATTCACTTTATGTCCCGATCCAACACATTGTCATCTATGACAACGTGCCAATGTTTTTATTCACGGAGTCCAACTCCGATGGCCAAGACAAACCATCTCCCAAAAGGGATATCGACAACATAACAATCTTTACATGAATAAAGCGCCCAACTTTATTCCCTCGATTGCGGATTATATGTTTTAGACCATCACCTTATGAATCGTGTCTTTCGCATAATCAGTCCATCATATGTCCAACTCTTAAGGTTTAGACTGACAGTCTCAGACTACTGTTTGCTTATCATACATTCAACGAATATGAACGTAAAGAGGACAAGATTTGGTATATATAAATAAATTCTTTATTAATAGAAATGTCTCCAAAAACATATTACATTTTTACTCCTTGGGGCATACATGTCTAACAATCTCCCACTTGCACTAAGTGAGTAAATACAGCAAATTTCGCATCCCCATAGCTTCCACATGCCTTTCGAAGACTCTCTCAGTGAGTGTCTTCGTAAATAGATCAGCTAAATTGTCCTCTGACGCGATCTTGCACACCGTGACATGCCCGCCCTTAACGAAGTCCTTTATCACATGATACTTCCAATCAATATGCTTACTCTTCTTGTGAAATCTTGGTTCTTTAGCATTAGCTACCGCCTCACTGTTATTACAGTACAGTGATACCGCTTTATCCACACCAGGAACTATCTCAAGATACCCAAGGAACTTGCGGAGCCACACTGCTTCTTTCGAAGCATCACTAGCCGCCACATACTTGGCCTCCATCGTTGAATCCGAAGTGCAATCTTGCTTCGTACTTCTCCAACTGATGGCACCGCCACCCAGAGTAAACACAAACCCTGAAGTCAATTTCCTAGAATCCAGACAGGATTGAAAATCCGAATCAGTGTATCCTAGAGGAGTCAAATCCTCACCCGAATACACAAGCATATACCCTCGAGTCCTTCTTAGGTACTTGAAAATATGCTTTACCGCAACCCAATGGTTCGATCCTGGATCCGCCTGAAATCGACTCACAATCCCGACCGCATAACTAATATCCGGTCGAGTGCAAAGCATGACATACATGAGACTACCCACTGCCGAAGCATAAGGCACATTCTTCATGTATTCTCTTTCTTCATAAGACTTTGGAGAGTCTTTCTTAGAAAGAGTAATTCCAGACCTAGATGGTTGCCCACCTTTCTTGGACCTGCATTGCAAACTTCCTGAGAATTTTATCTATATAGCTGGCCTGTGACAAAGCTATCATTTTGTTCTTCCTATCCCGAAAGATCTAGATATCGAGAACAAAATTAGCCTCGCCTAAGTCCTTCATGTCAAACTGCTTGGTCAACCATAATTTGCCCGATGACAGTGCCCCAACGTCATTGCCAATTAGCAGAATGTCATCTACATAGAGTAGTAGAAAAACCACATTCCCATCATTTATGTGTTTGTAAACACATGGCTCATCCACATTTTATAAGAACCCATAAGTCTTGATCACTTGATCAAATCTTATGTTCCAAGAACGAGAAGCCTGCTTAAGTCCATAAATAGACTTTAGCAGCTTACGAGCCTTACCCTCTTGACCCGCAACCTTGAACCCGTCTGGTTGTTCCATATAAATGGACTTATCAAGATAGCCATTCAGAAAAGCCGTCTTGACATCCATCTGCCAAATCTCGTAGTCGAGAGCGGCAGCTATGGACAAGAGAATCTGGATGGACTTAAGCATGGCTACAGGCGAAAAGGTTTCCTCATAATCGATTCCTTCCTTTTGCGTATAACCCTTAGCTACCAGTCTAGCCTTAAAGGTTTCGACCTTTCCATCCACTCCTCTTTTCCTCTTGTAGATCCACTTACACCCTATAGGTTTTACCCCTTCGGGAAGATCCACAAGCTCCCAAACCTGATTAGTCTCCATAGACTTCATCTCTATGTTCATGGCCTCTGTCCAGAGTCTTGAATCAACATCCTCCATGGCTTCTGCGTAAGTATAAGGATCCCTGTCATGTTCATCCGGTTCAACCAAAAAGACTTCCCCATTGAACATATACCTTTCAGGTTGACGCCCGATCCTCCCACTACGCCGAAGCCCCTGAGGTTGTTGTTCAGGTTTGTTTGGTTTTTCTACTTCGATCGGAATGGTTTCGTTCAGAACCTCCGGAGTAAACAGATCACCCCTCAACTCCTCAAGCACCACTTTGCTTCGAGGTTTAAAGTCGTTCATGTAACTCTCCTCAAGGAAAGTTGCATTAGTTGAAACCACGACTTTATTTTCCTTTGGGTTATAAAAATAACCCCCTTTAGTCCCTTTTGGATATCCTACAAACATACAAACTTCTGAACGTGCTTCCAACTTATTCGGATCCCTAAACAGGACATGAGCTGGACATCCCCATATGTGAATATGGTTTAAGGATGTCTTCCGTCTTGTCCACAACTCGTGAGGAGTTTTAGGGACCGATTTTGAAGGCACATTGTTCAAAAGATAACATGCGGTTTGTAGTGCATATCCCCAAAAAGATAAAGGCAATGATGAATAACTCATCATGGACCGAATCATGTCCAACAAAGTCCTATTCCTTCTCTCTGCTACGCCATTCTGTTGTGGAGTGCCCGGCGCAGTCAAATGGGATAAAATCCCATTCTCTAACAAGTGTCCCAAGAACTCTTCAGAAAGGTATTCCCCACCTTGATCCGATCGAAGTGTCTTTATGGGTTTACCCAATTGCTTTTCCACTTCAGCCTGAAACTCCCTGAACTTATCATAAGTTTCGCTTTTGTGGTGCATTAGGTACACATACCCATATCTTGAGTAATCGTCAATAAAAGTGACGAAGTACTCATACCCTCATCGTGCCCGGATGTTCATCGGTCCGCAAACATCACTATGCACAAGTTTTAGAACCCCTTCGGCCCTATTGCCCTTAGACCTGTATGGTCTTTTGGTCATTTTACCCTCCAAACAAGACTCACATTGAGGTATAGATTCCACCTTTAAGTGACTTAAAGGTCCATCCCTTACCAACCTTTGAATCCTATTCAGGTTAATATGGCCAAGGCGCAAATGCCAAAGATTAGTCTTATTAGAGTGAGAAGTTTTAAGTCTTTTTGAGTCATTATCATTTATCTCAGCATTAAGCAATAAGTCCATCTTAGGTTTGATAAAATATAGATTATTTTGCATCCATCCAAAACAGATAAAAGATTTGTTTTTACGAATCACCACTTTTTCATTAAAAGATACCACGTAGGAGTCTTTAAATAAAGAAGATACAGAAATTAAATTCCTTTTAAATTTAGGAACATAAAAACAATCTCGCAAAATTAAACTCCTATAATTATCAAAATAAAGATGGACATCTCCCACTGCTTCCGCTGAGACCAAGGATCCATCGCCCATCCGAAGCGTTAAGTCTTCACGAAGTAGACTTCTCGTTTCTTTGAATCCCTGCAGAGAAACACAAACATGATTAGTTGCACCGGAATCTATGACCCAAATGTCACTGGATTCCTCAACCAAACAAGTTTCTAAATATAGAAGATCACACCTACCTCCCTTGGAAAGGAAGTCCTTGCAATGCTTCTTTATATGCCTGACCTTACCACAGAAGAAGCATTTAAGCTTCTTTGGGTTCTTCTTCTTCTTTTTCTTGCTCTTGGTAGCAGCAGGAATATAAGACTTCTCACTCTTGGCCCGTTGCTTCTTTCCATTCCCAGAGTTAGGATTGAAACCAGAAGCAGCTACCATATTGGCCTCTCCATCAGCAGGAGACTCCCTGATCAGCAGTTCAAACTCCTGTAACTGTTTCATCAGTTCTGTCAAGGTCATATCCCGTCTATTGCTTAGATTAAAAGTAGTTCTAAATGGAATAAATTCCTTAGACAGAGTCTCAAAGACCATAGTCATCTGAGTTTCAGCATCGATGTCGGCTCCATTGGTTTGAGCCTTAGCGAGGTAACCCATGACCAACACATATGCTCCTTTATAGATGTCCCCGGTCTCTGTCTATAGTTTAAGAGTTTCTGAAGCGCCCCTTGCCGCTTTGTTATGGCCTGGCCTCCAAACATGTCCTCAAGATTATCCAAGATCTGCTTCGTATTCTTATAATCCTGATGTTGAGCCTGCAGCACGTTGTTCATGCTGGCCATAACATAGCAGCGGGCCGATCATTAGCATCTTTCCAGCGATCGTATGCTTGGAATTGCTCATTTGATGAGTCTCCCGTAGGCTCAGGAGGACAAGGGGTTGTCAGTACATATTTTAGTTTCTCAAAGGACAGGACAATTTCTAGGTTCTGTTTCCAATCATTATAGTTCTCACCGGTTAATAGGTTTTTGTCAAGTATCGATGATAAAGCGTTTTTAAACATTTCAATCTACAATAAAGAATCATATACTAAATATAAGCAAACATATCAGAACAATTTAGTAAGATAACACAATCATGTAAAATCATACAAATGTGTTTATGTGTCAAGACCTTGAAAATATCACAACCTTACAACAATAATTCCCAACTCAGAATTCAACAAGCTCCTAGGGGAGTAATGCCAAATTCAATCAGGAACACGGATCCCCTCCTGATTAATGTATGCCATCTAGGACCCGTATGATCCAGCATATATTAATAATCATTTCTTTGGCCATTAATTTTGTTAACAGAGCTCCTAGGGGAGGTTAATAATAAAATTAACGTGAGTGTATAACCACCGTTTCAATATTTTATCCATGATTTATAATCACCACCTAGGGGTGTGCAACCATAAATCATACTAAAATACCTTATCCTTTCAGAGATCCAATCTGGTACATGATAGAAATCCCTTCCTAGGGGTCAGGACCACCATGTTCTTCCTATGGACCAACGATGGAGGCCTTAGGTTCTCTCTTCGAAAACCTTCTCCCACTCAATCTTTTGAAGTCAAGGTTTTATTTTAAAATTATGCATGAACAATTTTAATATGAGCGGCACTCCCTATTCTATATGGCATGTTATCAATATACATGGTAAATCATATTATAATGCAGACAAGCAAAGCAATCAAGCAAAGCAATCAAGCAAAGCTACAAGCATAATAATAATAATAACCGTAATATTATGGTTCCACCCTAGAGAATAGAAAACTAAGATTACAAGAGAATAATCGAGACATTTATCGATTCTTCATCCTTGAATCCTCAAGCTGTATCCTTCTTCATGTAATATCCATCTTCAAGTCCTCAATCCCGTATGAATCGAACACTTCATATTTCTGGTCATATCCAAATTTAATGTTTCTTAGAATCATCTCAAAAATAAAATTAAAACTGCACCGAAAAATTGCACCTTTTCTAGATATTTGGTAGCTCTCGGTCGGCAGTCCGATCTGGGTGATCGGTCTACCGATCATGGTGGTTCGGCCTGCCGAACATGAAGGTTCGGCCTGCCGGCAGAGCACCAAAATTTCTGCCCCACTGTCGGCTTGCCAGACCGTACGTCTGGCCTGCCAATTTGTGACCTTCGGCCTGCCGAACTGTGAGGTCCGACATGCCGACCGAGCAGAAAACCCTCAATCCAGAAAATACAATTTCAATGCAATTCATCAATTTTATTTTCAACAATTCAAAAACATAAAATTAGAGACTCAGGAAATACCTGGAGGCGCCATCATCAATCTTTAAGATCCGACTTCTCGTTCCGTCTTCTCCGAATAATTATTTAATTACAAAATTCTTACAAATTAAAAATTAAATAACAATTCCTAGACGGAGATGATAGTCCGCCATCTAATTACATGAAAAACCTAGATACATATTCTAACCTCTAAGGAACCATAACCGGTATTAATTAATTAATAAATAATTAAACAACAATTTAATCAACCATAATTAATTAATAAACATTCACCACATAATCCATGACAACATATATATTATATAGAAACCTAGAGTGCCATCTCTCTATAAAATTTAATTCAAGCATTGGAGAGATTAAGATCATAAAATTTATGCATATAACATGATCACAAACTTACAAATTTATGTAAAAACCTCGGCTCTGATACCAATTGTTGGAAACAAAGTGCACAGCGAAATTTTTAAAATTTTTCATCAGAGTATTTTCTAAAATACAAGTTTGACATGTTATATGTATAAATTAAACAGATCTTACTAACCTCAGTGTGCCGAAGAACCTCCGCGACCTGTGTAGAGAAGTAACGTTCTAGAAGAGCCTCAACCAACTGGTCTTCTTTGCTATTCTCTATCCACAACCGGAGTGAGTGTGGGCTCACACGTACAGCTCTTCCACCGGTGACTCTTCTTCCAACCAATAGAGAGAACCCAAAGCTAATGTTCGTGATTTGTAAACAAAAGCTCTCAAGGAGTTTTCAGATGCTCACTAGAAGAGTATCACTCGTAATCTCTCAAATTGATCCGAGTAAAACATTAGACTCACTCCCTTTTTATACCTATTGGTCCTAGGGTCAGTCCATATCATATTAGGTCTCAAAAAATCGAAACAGAATCAAGTTCGGATCAATATCTGATAATATATGCGTGAAAACGCGTAATCTTAACTCTCGCTGATAGGCAGGCCGAACTGTCTGATAGGCAGGCCGAACAGGCCAGTTCGGCAGGCCGAACTCCCGAGAAAAAATCTCCGCGAATCTTTTATTTTCCACCCGAGATTCTAAAGGATAAAGTCTCAGTTTTGATTCAAATAACCCAATAGAGAAGATATATGATCAAAACAAACTTTATCAAGATAATCTCTAAGAAAATAAATTAATTCACAATAATTCTACAAGTTTATCTTGATCCAATTTATCCAAAATTAAATCAACCGATAAACAGACAAGAATTATCTGATCACAATAATTTAACAAGTTTATCTTGAACTAATTTCTTACAAAATTAATTCAACCAATAAACAGACATGAATTATTTGATTCTTACAAATTTTAAACCAATCTGATAAATCCGACATAAGTCACCAATTATTGGAAAAGCATGCCGTGTCGTTACAAGATTTTGTGAGCTAGCAAAGGGGACCAAAATGGACCTATAAAGTTCAAGCTCATGATAATTATGAAACCCAATATCCCAGATATACATTTCACAATTATCAACTCTAACGCTACTCTACTAAAAGCTTAGAGCTGCACTCTCGGACTTTATAGAATTACGAAGCTCGTGTAGCTAAGTCTCTATGACATATCATAGTGTATCGTATCCCCATATGATCATCCATAATCGGCTTAAGGACAAGTTCTGTCTTACCTTCCCGATTATTTTTTATCTTACGTTCCATTATCTCACCATTAGAAAACTTACCATCCAAAGATAGTATACCATTCGGTTACACCTATGTATCCAAATGGTTGAGCGCTCCAGTTTTTCAATTACAGGACAACGCATATAAGAGGATATCATTACTCCTAAAGAGGAGCTATGGATTCCATATCTATGAATAACAAGTCTACGCTATCAAGAGTCATGCCTCCAACGTACCGGCATGCATGCCACTATAGAGATGTGGGAGTCACCCATTGGTACATCAAAAGACACAAGTCGAGACAACGGGCCCACTATTCATCTCAGGATTAAGATACAACACAAATGATTGTCTAAAGTGAATCGATTTGCCAAGACAGAATTATTAATCCAAATCAATTCACTTTATGTCCCGATCCAACACATCGTCACCTATGACAACGTGCCAATGTTTCTATTCATGGAGTCCAACTCCGATGGCCAAGACAAACCATCTCCCAAAAGGGATATAGACAACATAACAATCTTTACATGAATAAAGCGCCCAACTTTATTCTCTCGATTGCGGATCATATGTTTTAGACCATCACCTTATGTATCGTGTCTTCCGCATAATCAGTCCATCATATATCCAACTCTTAAGGTTTAGACTGACAGTCTCAGACTACTGTTTGCTTATCATACATTCAACGAATATGAACGTAAAGAGGACAAGATTTGGTATATATAAATAAATTCTTTATTGATAAAAATGTCTCCAAAAACGTATTATATTTTTACTCCTTAGGGCATACATGTCTAACACCTTCGTCATGTCGTCTAGCTGGAACGGTGTCGTTTAGATATTGAGGAGAAGAAATCTATTTAGGCCCTTGGGCTCTTGATATTTAATTGTGAAGTTCCATATTAGGGTTTGAGAAATTAGGCTGAGTGGTCTTTGTAATGATCTCTTTAAATAAATAACTATATATTTTTTAAAAAATTAGGTAAATAATATCTTCTTGTTAATTACAAAATCATATTAATAAAAATAACTTTCATTATTATAATCAAAACAATATTCGTTGGCACTTTAAGTGGCTGACCTGACGAAGTATAGCGCCGATAATGTTTGGAAATGTTATGCAGTAAGAGAAGAGAGAGAGTTAGAATATGAGTTTTTTTAGGGTTTGTTATTTATGGGTTTATTAGTGATGAACTTGATAAGTAGTTTGAAGCCGACAATGTTTGGAGATGATTTGCAGTGAAAGAAAAGGGAGAGCGAGAAGAGAGAGAAAGTTAGGGTTTTGGTTTTTTTAGGGTTTGTTATTCACGGGTTTATTAGTAATAAACTCGATAAATAGTCTGGCACCGACAATGTCTGGAGATGATGTGCAGTGAGAGAAAAGGAAGAGAGAGAAAATTAAGGTTTGTGGTATTTTTAGGATTTATTATTTATTAGTTACTCGAGTTTATAAGATAAAAATAGTGTGACACTGACAATATCTGGAGATGTTGTACAGTGAGAGAAGAGGGAGAAAGAGTATAGAGAAAAAGTCAAGATTTGGGTTTTTTTTAGGGTTTGTTATTTATGGGTTTATCAGTGATAAACTTAAGTCGATTACTGATAAACTATAGCTGATTAATAATTAATAGAGGTTATTTTTTTATTTTGACTTTATAATTAATAAAGAGGCGTCATTTGCTTAATTTATAAAAAGTATAGTAATTTATTTTAAAAAATCCATTTGCCTTTATATTTTTTATGTTTTTTATCTTTCATTTTGTATTTTCGTCTTCAAGCTGTAGAGAGAAAAATTGAGAGAAACAAGATTGTACAGAGATAAAATTGAGAAATTGATTCTATTCTTGTCCTACAACAAAAGTCTTGCAGGAGATCATCTTGTCATGAAACGCCTTAGTTTTCTCTTTGTAAATTCTTGAGCTCTAGTAGGATCATTTCGAATTTCCTCTAGCTCTTGCAGTTGAAGTTTCCTTTATTGTCACGTGGCATCCATCTCCATGTTGCATTGTTTCACTCCCTAAAGCACTTTGTGCTCTAGCTTAACTGGAAAATGACATGGCTTACTATACACCAACTAATAAAGGGGACATTCCAATGTGTGTCTTGTATACTATCCTGTACGCCTAAAGTGTGTTACCGAGTTGCAGACTCCAATCCTTCAAATTTGGCTTAATCATCTTTTTGAGAATGGATTTTACTTCTTGGTTAGATACTTCAGCTTGCCTATTTGTTTGTGGATAGTATGCAGTAGAGACTCTACGTGTGATGTTGTATTTTCTTAAGAGAGATTCGATTGACATGTTGTAGAAATATGTACCTCTATCACTAATCATAGCTCTCGGTGTTCCAAACCTTGCAAAGATGTTAAACTCTACAAAATTTACAAGAACTTTAGAATCGTCAATCTTGGTGGCTTTTGGTTCCATCCATTTCAAGATATAATCAACTGCAAGTATAATGTAAAGATTACCAAAAGAAGAGAGAAAAGGTCTTATGAAATCAATGCTCCAAACATCAAAGATTTCAATAAGAAGAATGGGGGCTAGTGTCATTTGATTTTGAATACCCAAATTACCTGCCCTTTGGCAATGATCACATGAATTGTAGAATAGGCATGAATCCTTGAACAATGATGGCCAATATAAACCGCAATCAAGGACTTTATGTGCTATCCTTTTAGATCCAAAATGTCCTCCAAGTGACAAAAAGTGAGTATAGAGTGAAATTTGGTTTCACGAATGTACCTTTTTCTCACTCGATCAAAACAATGTTTCCATAAATACGGGTCGTTCCAAATGTAGTACTTGGCGTCACTTTTGAGCTTTTCTTTTTCAGCTTAGGTTAAGTCATTCGGTATCTTCATGGTAACTAAATAGTCGACAATGTCTGCATACACAAGGGTTGTCACACTCATAAAAAGCAACTGCACATCTGGAAAGTTCTTTTGCAAATGTAAAGCCTCCTCCTCATGAACAAGGTGGCTAAGATGATCTGTCATCAAGTTCTCAGTTCCCTTCTTGTCTTTGATCTCCAAGTTGAATTCTTGCAATAGGGGAATCCATCTTATGAGCCTCAGTTTTGCATCTTTCTTGGTGAGCAAGTACCTAAGAGTTGCATGATCAGAGTAAACAGTTACTTTTGTTTCTATTAAATAAGATCAAAATTTTTCAAAAGCAAAAATAAGTACCAATAGTTCTTTTTCAGTCATGGAGTAGTTGAGCTATGCATTATTAAGTTTTTGAGATACACTGTAAATTCATGAGGTAGTCATTCAATCCGCTGTCCCAAAATGGCTCTTATTGCATAGTCGCTAGCATCACACATGATTTCAAAAGGAAGATCCCAATTTGGTGGTTGGATCATAAGTGCTGAGGCGAATGCCACGTCCTTTTGAAGCAATTTGTAAAGGGTCAATGCTATCTTTGAGAAATCCTTGATAAATTTATGGTAGAAACATACATGTTCAAGAAAAGAAAGAAGCCCTCATACACTCATGGGAGGTAATAAAAAACACACAAGGTCTACTTTTGACTTATCAACCTTAATACCTCTAGAAGAAACAATATGCTACCAAACTATCCCTTGGTTTACCACAAAGGGACAATTTTCCTAGTTTAATACAAGGTTAGTTTTCATGCATCCTTTTAGCACCAGTGTAAGGTTATGTAAGCACTTATCAAATAAATCACCGTAGACACTAAAATCGTCCATGAAGACCTTTATGATGTTCTCCATATAATAATAATAAAAAAAAACTTACCATACACCTTTGAAATGTGGTTGGAGCATTGCATAAACCGAATGGCATGCATCAGTAAGCAAATGTCCTAAATGGGCAAGTGAATTTCGTTTTCTCTTGGTCCTTTGGTGCAATGACAGTTTGATTATAACCTGAGTACCATCAAGAAAACAACCAGTAAGAGTGAGCAGCTAACCTTTCAAGCATTTGATCAATGAATTGCAGGGGAAAGTGGAACTTGCGAGTTGCCGCGTTAAGCTTCCTGTAGTCAATGTAAACACACCACTCGGTTTGAACTCAAGTGGGGATTAGCTCATTATCTTTATTTTGACCATGGTGACCCCGGATTTCTTTGGTACAACTTGAACCGGGCTAACCCACTTGTTATCTGAAATGGGTAGATCAACAGAACATCTAAGAGCTTCAGTATCTCCTCCTTTATAACTTCCATTAGAGGAGGGTTCAACCTATGTTAAGCCTCCCTTGTTAGCTTTGATCTTTCTTTAAGTAGGATCTGATGCATACACATAGATGGACTTATGTCTTTAATAGCCCATCCAATCGCTATCTTATAGTTTCTAAGAAACCAGATAAGGTTTTCCTTTTGTGTTGATGTGAGATTGTTGGCGATCATGACCGGCAATGTTTCTTTTTCTCCGAAGTATACATATTTCAAGTGATCTTGGAGAAGTTTCATCTTTATTGTTGGAGCCTGTATGATAGAAGGTAGAAGTTTCTCATTAGTTAATAGCAATCCAATATAAGAAACACCATACCTATGTGTTTGTAGCAGAGATTCCAAACTTTTCATAGCCTTTTTTACTTCTTCACTCAATGACAAGTCCTATTTTTGGTCCTTATGATCACTCATCTTAACGTTCTCAATTATAGCAACTTCTAATCCATCTCTACCAATCAACTTAAACATTTCCTGTGCAAAAGTGTCAATCAAGTCAACTGTAAAAATTGAATGCAAGTCACTAGGATACCTCATTGCTTCGAAGATGAAGCGAATTATTTCATCGTCAAACTCTATGGTTAAGGTCCCATCGTGGACGTCTATTTTGGTCTCAGTAGTCTTTAGGCATGGACTTCCTAATAAGATGGATGTCAGGTTACGGATGATGGTTGATTCATCCTCCATCTCAAGAACATATAAATCTGCTAGGAAGACCAATTCATTTACTTGCACCAAAACATCTTCTACAATTCCACTGGGATAGGCATTAGAACAATCAACGAGTTATATAGCAACACCAGTTACCTCCAATAGGCCAAGATTCAAAGAAGCATAAATAGAATATGGCATAACATTTATAGATACTCCTAAATCTAGCATTGCTTTCTTAAACCCGATGTTTTTGATAGTGCACGGAATGGTAAAGGTACCTGGGTCTTTACATTTGGGTGGGATCTTCTTTTGTAGCACCATCGACACATTCTTACTTACACTTACTCTTTCATTTCCTTTGAGATTGCATTTTGTGGTGTATAATTCTTTAAGAAATTTTGCATACCGAGACACTTGTTTGATAGCATCCAGACGAGGTATGTTTACCTCTGCCTTATAGAATGTCTCCAGGATTTCCTTCTCTTGCTCTTCATTCTTAGATTTTACAAACCTACTAGGAAAATGAGGAGAAGTGACATAAGAGGGAATGAGAGTTTTGGCACTTATCTCAAGGGATAATGTGTTTTGAACAAAGGGACGAACATCTCCTTGTCGTGCGGTTGCTTGCTTGCAGTCATTTTCATCTTCGAGTGATGCCTTTTGTGGTGGGTTTAAAGGTCCCTCAGTTTGTTTTCCACTTTTTACTTCACACATAAACATTTTCCCTTGGATTTACAACTGTTTGGGATGGCAATTTCCTCGAATTCTGTGCCTTCAACCGGTTCACAGCACTAGTCAATTGACCAACTTGAGTCTCCAGATTCTAAATGCTTGCTCTAGTGTCTTATTGAAACTGTACAGTGTTGGTTGCAAGGGTTTTAACAAGATCTTCCAAGGATGGACTTGAATTTTGTGGAGTCAGTTGTTGTGGTTAGAATTTATATGGTTTTTGTGGCCTTGTTGGTTGAAGCCTGGTGGTCGGTTGATCATGAGGTTTGGCATTGCCTGTTGTTGTATTCTCCCGTAACTGAAATTTAGATAATCTATCCTTCTTTGTAGGTGTTTGCAAAAAGGTCGTACTTCCTTGGTTGTCCCGAGAATCCACCTATGGCATTTGCTTGATCATGTGCAAGTTGTTGTTCAATGGTAGAAGACATACTGACCTCATTCACTTTCTTTGGTGGTGGTGGTGCTAGTTCATGTTGATGGCTAAACTATTGGGAGTTTGCTGCCATGTTTGAAATTAAAGCTCTCGCGGCTTCTGGAGTTTTATCACCCAGTGTTCGTCCACTTGCGACATCGATCTTGCTTCTGTCCATCAGTAGGAGTCCTTCATAGAAGTATTAAATGAGAAGTTGCTCACTGATTTGATGACAAAGGCAGCTTGCACATAGCATCTTGAATCATTCCCAATATTGATAAAAGGACTCTCCATTATATTGTCGGATGCCACATATCTTTTTTTTCGATGGTTGTAGCTTTGAATGGAAGGAAAAACTTCTCTAAAAGGATTTTATTCATCTCATTCCATGTTGTGATAGAGCCAAAAAGTAGATAATAGAGCCATTCCTTAGCGAGTCTGCCAGAGAGAAAGGAAAGGCCTTTAATTTAATATGCTCTTCAGCAATTCCAGTTGGTCTCATAATTGAGCTTGCCACATGAAATTCTTTGAGATGCTTGTGTGGGTCTTCCCTTGTAAAACCATGGAACATTGGTAAGAGGTGGATCAATCCGGACTTGAGTTCAAAAGTAGCTTCTAGGTTAGGATATTGAATGTAAAGCAGTTGTTGGTCTAGGATCGGTGTCACTAACTCTTTGAGTATGCAATAATTTGCCGCCATCTCTTCCTAGTCTTGTTGGTCTAGGTGCTCTAACGAATCACTAGATGATAGTAGATCAATGTGTTGAACTCGTGTTGTAGGGTAAACGGTAT
This sequence comes from Artocarpus heterophyllus, assembly GCA_025403435.1. Taxonomy (NCBI): domain Eukaryota; kingdom Viridiplantae; phylum Streptophyta; class Magnoliopsida; order Rosales; family Moraceae; genus Artocarpus; species Artocarpus heterophyllus. Next base: position 7,637,433 of record CM046344.1, read on the forward strand.
GCGTGAGGATGATGAAGGAGGTAAAGGAGTTGAAAGCAGTTACGTGATGTTGATTGTTTCCAGGTAATGTTTGACTCTTATGAATCTTTCCTCAAACTATTCGACAGAGATTCAGGCACGTGCAAACCTAAAAACAAAAATGAAAAAAAAAAACTGATAGTAACTAAAAAAGAGAAATTAATAACAAATTAATTAAAAATTCAATTCTCCGAATAGTGGCGTTAAAAACTTGATGCATCGATTGTTGTAAATGCAAGTATACATTGTCATATCAAGGTAATATAAATGATAAGTTGAGTATCGTTCTCACGAGGATTAATTTTAATTAATATGATTAATTTTCTACTTATTTATATTAATATTTATTTATTTTATTGTTATTGTTATTTTATTTTATTTTCACAAAATTAGAAAAAGGGGTGTTGAAGTTAACTAATTATTTAAAAAACTACGATAATTAAACTAAATAAACAAAAGAAAACAATTAAAATTAGGATGCAAAATAAAATGATAATTGAAATGCAAATTAAAATAAGAGAATGTAAAAATCAATTAATAGGAGAATTAAATGACAATAACAAAATTAAATTCAAGTTAAAATATCAACTGCAAATAACTAAAATTATAACAAAATTTTAAGAATTTGTAAGCAAAAATGATAAAACAAGTTAAAGGTTTATTCTCCACTGTTAGACAATAATTTTGCAGTAGAAGAATTATTTCAAATTTTTCTATTAAATTTATCAACCGTAAATAGTAACAAGCTCTGTTATCCCGATCTTTACATACTTTGTAGTTTAGCAAACCAAGTTTTTTACTAAATTTCTTTCCATTAAATAATCTAGAACAACCTCTCTAGATTTAATCCAACAGAAGCATTAAGTTGAGAAAGATAGGTTGATCTAAGCAATAAACACACAAACTCTGTTCATTCAACTTGTGTTATGTTTTACATCATAATCGAGCAAAAGCCTCCTACAATTGTAGATCATAAATTGCTACTACTAGTTAAAAATACAAGACAATGACGGATCTAGATTTTTAACGTGGCATTAGGCAATTTTCTAGCCTCATTTAGTTGCACACCCAAATTTAACAAGAAAATAACTATAAGCATTAATTATAATGAAACATAAACAATCTCAAATTGAAAACTTAGAAAATAATTCATACAAACAACTATATAATCATGTCCAAGGCTTTGAAATCACCTTTAACCAAAAATAAATTTAGCTAGACATAATTGAAAATAATAACAAAAACATAAAATCTAACAATATCTACAGCTCAAAAGTTTAGCGGTATTTAAAAAATGATGATAGTCTGTAAGAATTTGCTACAGAAACCTCCTTGGATTCCTCCTTCTTCCTGTATTTCTCTCTATTTTCGCTCAAAATGCTGACTATTTATTGACTTTTTGAATGAAAAATTGATAAAGAAATTGATACCTTGAACTGAAAAAATGCTACCTTTTTATAGGCGAACCAGTGTGATTTCTTTCAAATTTTGACAGATAAAACATGACAAATTTGTTGTGCTCTTTGCTTGGGCGGCAACATGATTTAGCCACAGTCTTCAAGTTGATGGAGCTGTTGAATATAATTGAGCCTCGTTCATCAATTCGAGCTCAATATATATATATTTTCTTTTTCTTCCTTTCTTTAGTAGCTTTTGAGAAAGCAAATTTGGGTTCATGATTTGGTGCTTTGTGGCTCATGGGAGGACAGAACAACGTGACTTTGGGCATTGGTTGCACGAAATTTGACTCCATTGTGTGGCTGGAGCTGAAGGGTGAGCTTGGGACATTCTCTACCAGTGATAAGGTCTTCTATCATGCTCTTGGATGGCCAAGATTATGAGAGCTGGTGCACTTGCCCGTAGCAAATTAGGGGTTTCACTAAGTAACCCACGTGGGTGGGCCCTCCCTTGTTGCAGCTTCGCAGCTCCGTCTCGGCTCTACTTTAGGCACATCTTTGGGTGCGGCTTAGCGTGGCACAGTGGTCGGCTTGGCTCACCTTTGGGCAGCTCAAAAGTAGCTACCTACTACTTTTCCAAATTAATTCTTTTGCCCCAAAGTTCATTTTCTTGTCATTTTTTTTTCTTTCATTCTAGCCCTGATTCAAATATTCACACAAATCAGTCTAGCAAAATTTATTCTTTTACAAAATAAAAATTACTAAAAATAAGTAAATATTCTTAAACATACAACACTAAACTAAAACTAAAAACAAAAATCAAATAAAGATTAAAATCAAACTTAATTAAACTTACCATTTTAAAATTGATTTTATAGAAATAAAATTAGTAATACTTAAAGTACTCCTAACAATTATAGAAATAAAATATTATTGAACAACAAAAACATGAAATTTAACATATTTTACAAAAATCATACTAATATGCTAGAAACATGAAAAAAATGCTTGATTAGAAGTTTTAATAACAAATAACATGTAATTATATCATTTCAAACACATGAAGATGTACATTTTTACGTGTCATTAGAATGCGAGTAGGCACACAATGTTCAACCTACCTTCAGGTAACATCTCTTTCCAACCATAAGAGAAAACCAATAGTTATTATTCTTGATGTTAAACAATAACCTCATGGGAGTTTTAAAGTTCCTCGTACTAGAATACTCTTTCTAAATTCTAAAGTAATCTAAATGACTATAGGAACATGTTTCCTATATGTAGTGGTTAGTAGGGTACTTATTCTTATCAGATTTAGCTTCAAAATTTGACCTAGGATCAAATCTCTCTAAAAAACATGTGAGGCGTGGATTATTGACTTGACAAGGGGGGTCGATTGTAGTGTCATGATAGACACATTGTCACATGTCTCTGCATCTTGCTGAGCTATCCAGTCTACCCGTTTTGATTTGATTGGATAATTGCCATTTTATTTGACCTGGATATCTTTCATAGAGTCTTAGTTTTAATTCAAATAATCCAATATAAAAGTAATCTGATTAAAATAGCCATATACTGATAATACTATATTAAATAAAATATATTTCAAATAATTTAACATGTTTATCTTGAATTAATTGATAAAATTAATTCATCCTATAAACCAACATGAATTATTAAAATCCAATCAACTGAATTTAAGCCCATCTAAAAATTTACATAAGTTACAAATTTGTAGGAAAAAAAAAACATGCCTTTTGTTACAGGAAATATGTGAGCTATCAAATGGGACCAGATGGACATATATAGATCAAGCTCCTATAATTATAAATTAACAATCCCCTATATATATATATATATATATATATATTACAATTATCAACTATAAAGCTATTCCACTAAAAGCTTAGAGCTATACTCTCACGCTCTATATAAATTATGAAACTCCAATAAATCATTTGTCCATGACATATCATCAAGTGCAACATCCCCATAAAATATTCATAATCAGCTTAAGGATAAAATTCACTTTTACCTTCTTGATTATATTTATCTTATATTCCATTATCTCGCCATTGAAATACTTCCTATCTATAACTAATACAAATAGTATACCATTCGGTTAAGCATATATAAATATATATTTATATCCAAATAGTTAAGCACTCTAGTTTTTTAATCATAAAATAATGTCTACAAGAGAATATCATTAACTTTACAAAAGAACTACATATTCCATATCTATGAAAAACGAGTCTATGTCATTCAAAGGTCATGTCTCCAAGATACTGGTATGCATACCTTTATTTAAATCAGGATGTCACTCTTTGGTACATTTAAAAACACAAGTCAAGAATATAGACTCATTAAATCATTTTAGGATTAAGATGTAACGCATATGATTGTTTAAAGTGAATTGATTTATTCAAACAGAATTATTAACTAAATCAATTCATCTTCGGTTCCTATCCAATATATCGTTACCAACGACAATATACCAATATTTCTACTTATGAAGTCCTACTTTGATGATCAAGATAAGTTATCTCCATTTAAGAATGTAGATAATACAACAATCTTAACATTAATAAAGTGCCCAACTTTATTCCCTTTATTACAGACCTTTTAAGTTTAGACTATCACATTAAAATTCATGTCTCTGTACAATCTGTCCATCAGAGCCATCATCCTAAAGATTTGAATTGACAGTTTTAGACTTTTGTTTACTTATCATGCGTTCAATATAAAGAACATTTAGAGGAAAATATTGATGTATGGCATAAATAATACTTTTTTATTGATTGAATGTGTCAAAAAAACAATTACATCATTTAATCTTTAGAACACTAAGTTTAACAAGCTTTAGTTAGCCAAATCTTATGAAATACAATCAACTAATATTTCTTGGATAATATTTCTTTAAATTATTTTCTTAAGGGGTTTTTTTTTATTCAGTAATTCCGGTTTAAAAAAAGACTGATGGCATGATAGACAACTTTTTTTTTGTGTTTAGTAATTTCGATTTAAAAAAAGGGATAATTAGGGAGTATGCTACACTTTTTGAGTGTGGATTGAATTATGACACATGATATAAACTCTTACATTTTTTTTTTTTTTGCTACGAGGCTTAAAATGTTTATAAAGTGTGAGGATTAAAATACCCTTAAAATAATTAGGGCTTTTTTCTCCCACTCTTCTTTCCCTCATTTCCATCCATCTTTTCTTATCTCTCCACCCAAAATCCCAACCCCTTGCCTCCTCTCCTTCTGCTCTCTCTCTCATCTATTTTCCTCCATAGACTCCGCGATGCTTTCTCGTTGCTAGTTGCAACACAGCTTCTGACATTGCCAGCTGTCAACAGTCTAGCTCCCAAGGGTGGCTAGCAAGTTCAACACCTCACTTCAGAAGCCGGGTATCGTCAACGACTGAAGGTCGGGGAGATTAGCGCTTTGAGATGTGGTTCTTCAGTGTGAGGACCCAATGAAATGCTGGAGCCATTGTTAAAAACTTGGTAGCCATTGTTAACATCAAGGCTGTTGTCAACCAGCTTGAGAGGAAAGGTCGCAAAACATCCCGATTTGCAACTGTGGATCGTGGCCTCTATGCAGCTAAGATCTAAATTCTCATTGGATTCGCTGGGTCTCCGACATGGATAGATCAACAACCACCTAGTCAATTTTTTGCGTTTTCTATTTTAATGATGATAATTTATTTTTGATAGTGTAATTTTGGTAGATTTTTTGATATTTTTCTTATGTATATTGTTGAAGGAGTGGTCGTCACCACCGATAATGGCGGTTTTTGGTAGTTATTAACCGATATTGTGGTAGTTATATGCCAGTTACTGATATCATGACGATTGCTGAATGCATGTGTCTCAATAGATACTGGACGGATATCAGTTGTTATCATGACAAATACCTACTTATATCTTGAGGGTATATTTGGCATTTTATAAAAAAAAGTTATGACTTAGCCGTAACATTCTTTATAAATATTTTTTTCTTGTAACATAAATCAATCCAAGCTTAAAATTATGTGACATTCTTGTAAACAGCCAAAAGAAAAAAGGGACAGATGGCATAGTAGACTACTTTCAGTAATAAGGTAGAATATCATTGGTAATATGGCAGACTACCTTCAATATACTATTAATGCAAAATTTCACCTGACAGTACTAAATGAGTGTCCTTGACCAGACACGTGAGACTTATAGCCTTTTAGGACATTTTTCCTTTCTGATAATACACATGTAGACATTCTTCAACCCTTGTTGCATCATCTTAACCCAAATTCCTTATTACCCTTTGTTTTGTTCTTGCCTTTTCTATAGACACATAAACATATATATCTTATTGGATAGTAGATCTTTTGAAAAAGGTTTTCGTTATCGAGGGCGAATCTACACGAGCTCAGTGGACGTATACGTGTTCCCCAGTTGTACCAAATATTAGCTTGAAGAAATTATACATCCAACAATTGTAGTTCTTTTCATCACTTTGTGCCCACTGTAACCCTCTTATAATGTCAAAATTCATGTTTATATAAGTAATTTTAAGAAATAAAACCCAGAACCTATAAAACGTTTATATTTGAAGGATTGTCATTAACTTGTAACGTCAAATTTACATGATCTTAATTTGTCATGGAAAGATTGAAATGCCCTACCTCTTTTGTGGAATAGAAAACTCGTAGAGGACAAAAAAGAAGGGAATTGATTTGCATTAATTTCGTCACTTTTTTTTTTTTTTGAAAGTTTTCTATAGTTGACTCTCACATGTACTTAATTTATCGTGATAAGATTGAGATGTCCTAATCCTTTTGTAATCGAAAGCTCATACGAAAAATGAAAGAAAAAAACAAAACAAAATAGTTAAGGTATTTTGGAGAACAGTTAAAACTCATAGCAGTAACTACGAACAATGTAAAGCTCTCATTTTCTTGATTCTATAATGTAAAATAAAATTGAACTATAGTATAAATCTTTTACAAGATGCAATTTTTAAAGTTCAAAGCCTCAGGTTATGTTTGTTTAAGTGGTTTAATGAGTTTGAACCCAATTTTTGAGCTGGGCAAGAGTTTGGAGGCAAAAAAACTCAAACTCAATCTCTTGAACTTAAAAAGTGGGGTGGATTCAAATTTAACACCACCCTAATTTCAAGATATTTGAACTCAAGTTTTGAACCATTTTCTTACAAAAGTTTTTATATCCAAACATAGTTTTAAATTTTATTGTCTTTCCAAGTCTAAAATCAATTGACATCCAAAACGGTTTAGATTGTAGTTTCAAACCTAATTTTTCAAACTCTCATCTCAAACTAAAAAAATTCAAACTATTGTTTCGAACCCATGAACCAAACGGACCCCCTTAGTTCTAACTTTTCTTCCAAACACCCTAAATAAGAAACTAAAAGAGAAACTTAACACCACAATAGATCTTCGGTAGCAAGCCCACTGATGTTGTGATTCACAAGCATGATTCATTTCTTTCTCCCTTTTATGCCTCATCGCACCCTCCCCTTGGTGCGAGTCAAGCCCTAGTGATCCCTTCCCTTCACCCGACCCATTAGCCCAGTCCAGCCCCCTGAACCAACTCTTCCGTTGTTCATATACCTCTACCGCCCAAGCCAGACTACCCAACCCAAATCCCTCCACCTCCCTCTCTCCTAGCTCGATACTTGCACTATATATGTTGTGTTTATTTTTCCCCATTTCGTGAAGTAATATTATTTTACTTGGTTATCCAAGATTGCACAAGATTTCTTATCTACAGTCAGGTAAAAAGACTCTGAAAGAGTTTTGAAACATGTACAGTAGCTCAAGAATTAGCTCTAGGTTTGGCTCTACATACTAGCATGCATATATACACTGTTATGTGATGACTTGTTGATCATGTTGCACTTTATGTTGTGAAATGTATCTATGAGTCAATGCATGTGAGTGAGTCGTTTTCTCTTCGCAGTCCCTTTTCCCCTACTGAGCACTCGCCTCGCCCCTTTCTATGTTTTTCCCCCTTTCAGGATTTTATAGATTGTGTTAGCTGCTAGTAGTGCTTAGTTATCGATTTTAGAGACTTGAAGCCCAAGACAGCTTGTGTATAATTTTATTGTATCTAATTTTTAATTCTCAGTATGATATTGTATTTTATGTGTAGAAACTATATTTGTACTACAGTGCCCCACGTCTGTATACTTTTGAGATATTCTGTAATTTTAAACTATTTTTACTACTTCTAATTTAAAAACTCTGCAACAAATATTTTATCTATTTACAATAATAGTGTATTTTTAGTTTTGGATTAACATAATCCACTTTATTTACTTTAATTTTTCAATTATCTACTAACCTCCACTTTAGGGTGTTACATCAAGCCAACTCCTCTGTTGTCCATATCCCTCCACCGCCCAACCTCTCCACTCGCTCGATGCTTGACATTATATATATTTTGAGTTTGTTTTTCTCCATTTTGTGTAGTAATATTACTTTATTTAGTTATCCAAGTCAACTAATTAAGTGTGATTGCATAAGACTTCTTACAAGGACGTGCCTGGCACGCTTCTTTTAGTGGGAAAAGCACATTTCACTTTTATTTTTTTATCTTGGAAGAAAATGATCACAATATGTGAATACAAGAGTAAATTACATTAGTACACGTTGAATTATTTGTTTTTTTTGCATAATACATTATAAACTTTTAATCTTAACAAAATACATCTGAAACTTTAAAATCGTTAACAATTAAAGTCTACTAGCTAATGAACATTAAAAAGCATGGAAACTTTTGGTCAAAAGATTTTGCCCTAGCCAGATCCCTCTGCCTTCCTCTCTCGTAGCTCGATATTACACTATATATGTTTTGTGTTTGTTTTTCTTTATTTTACTTTATGAAGTAATTTTATTTTACTTAGTTATTCCTGATCGACTAATCAAGTGCAATTGCACGAGACCTCTTAGGTTAAATATTTGAAGTTAATTAACGGAAACCATTCAATGCAAACGTTTTACCAATTTGTGATTCAATGGTGTCAATTACTCTATTTATATTTTCTTTTAAAAGTTTTTATGTTCTGCATTTGATCTAATTATTTGAGACTTGGAAGTAATTATCAATTTAGATGTAGAACTTCGTTAGAATTCTTATTGACGAAATAAGTTGAGAAATTTAGTTGAGAAAGAAAGAAAGAAAAGAATTTAAAGACTACTTATCTAAATCCAAATTAACTCGATCTATGGTTTGAGCTAGCGACTAGAACAAACTCAATTAATGCACGCTTACGCTAAAAAAAAAAGAAAAAAAAAAGAAGAAGACATTTCATATCATAATTTTCTTTGACAAACTTAAAGCTCTTTCATGGTCCCTCAAAACGTTTTTCAAGTGGTAAATTAATTGTGTGGCCCGCGCATGAATCAACAACAGTTAGCAACAAAAATATGTTGACCACGATCTTAACCCAAGCAATTACAGGCCATAATTTTTCCATGCATGTAGACTTCCCACTTGCCATTTTTGACCAATATAATATCTTATGAAAATGCAAAAAGTAAATCCTAGTTTCATCACCATGCACCTAGCTTGGAAGTCTATTATTATTATTATTATTATTATTATTATTATTATTATTTACCTTGGATCCAAAAAAACAGTAATTTCAAAAGTACATATGTAAACTTTATCACGATAGATATATCTCTTGTTTGCACATAAAAAAGTAAACTATTGTTTTATTAAATCAGAGCATGTTTGTTTCACTAGTTCAATTGAGTTCGACTCAATCTGAACGGCTATTACAGTTTGAATTGATGTTTGATAAAGCATTAACATCAAACTAAATTGACAGTTTAAACTGGACTGAGCTATCTAACTTAGAATTCAAACTCTATCTCCATTTCAACATTTCAAACCAATACTAAATAGCTATTTCATTCTATATATTTGTATTTATAACTTAACATTATTATTTCATATTATTTTTCAATTAAATAACTTCTTTTTATATATTTTATGTTTATTTTTTAATATTAAGTAAAATCTTCATGCTTCAAACTAAAGTTGTCAATACTCATTCAAACGCAAATTTGAATTGGATTTTCTGTTTAAATTAACGCTTTAACTACATATTCAAAGACCATTTGGGATTACTATTTAAATTATATAATTCGTTTTTTATGTTCACACTAAAAAAGTTCAAATCAAAATAATTTAAACTAGCGAACCAAACAAAGGAAAAGATATTATATCTATTACAAATATTTACTTTATCTAAAAAATGTTGAGAGCATTTGTAATGCCCTGAAATTTATTAAATGACATTAGAGTGTAAAATGGTGGATTAGTGTACCATAATGAATATTTTAAAATTAATTTGATCATTTAATGAAATTTTAGGTTTAAAGTTGTTTTTGTTATTTTAATGATTTCAAATTGATTTTTTAATTATTTTAAATGTCATTTTGAATCTTTGAGACACAACAATTTTTCAAATGTCAAATATATTCGGTTTTACAAAATCGTGGGCGGCACATGATTTTCGTACAGTAAAACTACCCACTTTTCTCTCTATTTAATCCCCCTCTCTCTCATTCTTCACTCAACTCTCTCTCTTCCTCTCTCTCCCACACTCATCTCACTCTCCCTCTCACACTCGTCTCTCTCTTCCCTCTGCCTCTCTCTTTCTGTAATAACCGATGAAATGTCATCAATGAAACCTCATATTTAATTGGGTTTAATTAATGAATTTATTCTTAAAAATGTGAAATTTTGTAAAAATAGTAATTTTGTGAAAATTACAATAAAATATGAATGAGCAGCATTGATTGCAAATTTTATGTCATATGTAATGCAATGGTGGATATTATAAATACAAATTTTATGAGTTTGATAACTTAGAAATTTGTGCATAATATCCATAAAATGAATTTAATGTCACAATTAATTGTGAAATTGTGATATAAACGAATGGATGATTAGAATGTAAATAGGACATAGAGGTTGTTCAAACCCTAACCGGGGATAGAAAGCTGGCCAGAGCAGTATAAGAATACTGCCAAATGAAAACGCAGATACGAAAAATGTTATGATTGGCCTTCAAAAGTGAACGAAAAGTAAGTTAAATATTTGTATACAGTTTAAGGATAGAAAGTACACTGAATTGACCAGGCAGTATAGGAAAAATACTGTGTAGTGAAAAATTACACAGTATAAATTTTTAATTCCATAAAGTGGACATTTGCTTGAATTCTATTAGGCCAACAAGCCATGCAATGTGGCCCAATAAGATGAGGACACCTAGGGTAGTCTAATGGATGACCATGAGTCATCAAATGTGATAAGGAAGCATTAATTACAAAGTTATCACAACTTTTCTTTTCCTCCAAGATCCGGCAGCCATAACCAAGCTTCAAAAAAAAATTTTCTCAGCCCCCAAACTTTGCAAAAATAACCCCAAACAAGTTTTACAAGCAAGTACAAGGATTTCTCACAAGTTTTAAGGTAAAATCCTAAACTTTTTAATTAGTTTTCAAGGGATTTTTCATGGGTAAAGAGGAAAAATTAATCCATGGTATTTTTGCATGGAAATGAAGCCTAGGACGGAGTTCAAAGGAACTTTGAAGGCTAAAAATCCAAAAAGTACCATTTTGGTAAGTTTTAAGTTTTAAAGTTTTAAAATTTTGTAAATTTTATTTTGATTTTTATTACTTTGAACCTATGTGGGTTCTTGAGCATGTATTTGATGAAGAATCATGCATATGTGAAGTATGGCATCTTTAAGTTGTAAATTTTGGTTTATGATGCAAAATGATAATTTTTGCAAAAAGTGTGTTTTTGCAATTTTGATGTTAGACTTTGCAAATGTGATGTTTGAGCATGAGAATCTTTTGATTAAGGCATGAAATGGTTTCTACAGGGATAGAATTGCAATTTTTAAACGGATTTTTTGTAAAAATGTCATTGGGACTAAATTGAAAGAAAAAGTTTATTCTCGGCAGATTTAAAAAATAGCCAAAAACACCCATGTACAGTGAGATTTTAGGAAAAGTTAAAACATAAAAGTTGTAGATCTCGACGAAATTGTTAGGCCTTAGGACGGTTTGTCGAAAAAACTCAACCGTTTGTGAGTTTTTGATCTTTCAAGAATATGTTAAAAGTGAAAAAAGTGTTAAATGGCAAAATGTCATTTTTCAAAATAATTTAAGGAATGGTACCTTAAGTAAAAATGTTCTTTATGAAAAATAGAAAATTTTGGTCTAAAGAGGAAAATTTTAGGCCGGGGGGTAAAATTGTCAAAATTTTCAGTTAAGGGCCAAACTGTAAATTTTTACCAAAAAGGGGTTTTGAGAGGAAATGAAGAGGCCCGACCCATTAGGGTATTATTTGAAATAAGAACATGATTGTTTCAGCTAGAAAAGTGAAACCGAGCTCGGGAAGTTAGTTAGCCCGCCAAGGGCAAAATCGTCATTTTTCTTGAGTAGTCCGAATTGTTTGAAAACGACCCCAAAAAGGAAAAAGAAGTAGTTTCGCTTTTAGATAACGATAATGGTATATGATAAGACAAGAATAAGGAAAGATAATGATTTTTAGAGTTGTATATAGTTATGCAACTCGATTAATTAAGCAACGAACGTTTTGTAACAAAACGTAATGAAATTTGGCTAATGGCTTTGTAATTGGTCAATAGGATCCTAGGAGTCTAGGAGAAGGAAAATCGAGGTTAAGTTGCTTGACATTCGCAACAAGTAAGTACCCTTCCCACCTACAGTATGAAATGTAGGTTAGAAGGAAATATATGTATATGTATACCTGTGCGTATAATTAAGTGTAAACTTATATGTTTGCCATGATATGAATACCTACGGGTATAGTCATGTATGAAAAACTGTGAGTATATGAAGGGATACATGTGTATATTTTATGTTAAGTACATGTGAGTACATTATGCTATATACCTGTGCGTATATTAATGTGTACCAGTGTGTATATAAAGTATGTACTTGTGTGTACAATAATAAAAATGAGCATGTGTATTATGATTTTTTACCTGCGTGTACAATGATAAATACTTGAGTATGTATAAAGTAGGTATCTGTGTGTACTATGCTGTGCAAGAGAATTTATGTTTCAAGGATAATATGTGATTATCACTTCATGCATGGTATGTCAACCATAATAAATGGACTGATAAATGTAACACCAGAAACTAAAAAGAGTGTCGTACCGACTCTTGACTCAATAGGAGTTTAAAGGATATGTTATGGTCACGGTGTTACGTAGACCTAAATGAAATTGCGCAATGGTACGAACATTCGGGTCCTACTAAAGATAAGAAATGATGAGGATAAGGAAAGTTTATAAGAAAGCATAATTGATTCATGCATTTATTTGAATATCCATGTGAGATTTATGGGACTTACTGGGCGTCAGCTCATTAAGTATTTCATGCTGTAGGTATTCCGACGAGAAGGTTAGAATAAGTTCAAATGGTGAGCTGGCGGAGGGGTGGATGGTGTGCAGATTGGGTATGGAGTCCGCTGCTGTAATGTTTACCGCTATGTATGTTTAAAGTTATTTTGATATGAAATGTTTAAAAGAAAGATGTTATGAAAGTAAAAGTATTAATTATGTAAATATAAGTATGTGAAAGTATTTTGGGAGTTACCAAGTTAATGTAAGTAAATTATTTATTTCCGTTTTAAAAAAAAAATTCCTAAATTTTTGCCCCAAAGAACATAAGAAAGAGTTTTATCACAACTCGAAAAAATGGGTTGTGACACTTTCTCTCTCATTGTCCCTCAAAATTTTTGAATCAAATCGAGCCCCAATCTTCGGGTTAGTGGATTGGAGGCTCAGGAACGTGATTGAACAACAAAAAACGTGATTTGAAGCTTGGATTTGAGGTTATTTTTGAAATTTCTAAACTTTTTTAAATTTTTAATTTTTCATGCATTTTTGAAATCTAAGTTTGTTTGAGCTTAGGAAACCTTGGTTTTAGTTAAAGGAACTTAAAAAAACTAAGATCTATGCTTTGTTTGAAGAACAATGGATTCGATTGAAGATTTTTCATTTTTCCTCATTTTTCTCCATTTTGGATTTCTCAGGATTTTGTGTTCAAATCTTGTTTAAATAAGTTCAAAAGTGTCCTATTATGTTTTTTATCATCTATGATTGTTTTCCATGCCTGAGATTTGAGAAAAACATGTTAAAATGAAGATTTGAGTTTTAGAAGACCCAAAACCCGTGCTTGAGGTTTTTGAAAATTTTTCAGTTTGGTAGGCCGGATTCAAAGGATCGGCAGACCGAATTCATCCGTCCGGCAGGCCGAATTTGGGAATGTTCGGCTAACTGAACATGGTCCTCCAGCAGGCCGAGCTGTGTAGTTCGGCCGGCCGAACCAAGAAGACCGACATGCCGATTGAACAAGGGCAGATTTTGTGATTTTCATCCTTTTTCACTGTTTTGAACCCCGATTGAAATCTTAACTTTATAAAATGAATTTAAAGATACAAATGACACACTACGACATCATGGAATGGATTAGTAACATAGGATATCTTAAACTAGATATTGATCGACCTAGTTTGTATTTAGGATCGTTCGTGGTTTCATGGAGCTAACGTATAGGGGATCGAAATTACGGTGTGGGGCACCGGCACGAGTATCGAGGTAGGACTTCTATCCCTTCTCTTGGTAAACAAGTTTTCAAATGATTTTGGTCTCGAAAAAGGTTTCATAAAAATGCTTTCAGCGATTGATTAAAAAATGAGATTTTATCGGTTCTTTTTATAAACCGTGAATTGAAGTGGACTTCATAATGAACTTCATAATGAATGTTAATGATAACACTCGGTAAATGGGCTTTGAATAATGATGAAAATGAAAATAAGGGCATGATTCCATATCAGAGATCGGGTCGTGTAGCGATCGACCTTGGGGGCAGGTCCCGAAATCCAGTTGGGTTACTATGGTGGTGTTATTCTTATGGTTTGCCCAAGAAAAAGGAAATGATGATCTTTCTGGTAGACCAATAAACTGTTTTGGGTAAGAACGGTTTTGTTTAAACTTATTTATTTAAGTTTTCTCTTAAATAATTTTCTGAATAATGATATTTCCTTTTGAAATTAATATTTTCTTAAATTATAGTTCTACTGCTCCTTTCGCTCACGTTTTATTTGTTTTTAAACTTTTTCCCTTCTAGGTGGATTTTCACTTAGGTTCAGAGAAGATTCTTCGGACAGAACCCAGGAGCAGTAGAGGGAATTAGTAGGTTATTTGTAATAATTAATCAAGGCATGTAATATTTTAATTTTCTCTTTACTTGGACTGTGATTGTATTATTATATTGTCAGTACAATGTGTGTGCACAAGTTGTGAGTCAGTGGGACCCATACTCGCAACTTTTATTACTTTATTTCTTGTTTAATGATTGCCTTAATGATTTTACCTGTTTAATGTTTATCAATTCCTTTATCAAAAAGGTTTTGAAACTTTCACATTTTTATATTTAATTTAACCCTTAAACTCATGTTTTTAACTAAATTCTTATTTAATTAACTTATATAACCCGTCACGTCACCTCCCATGCCCCGAGCATGACAGCGTTTAGCAATGTTGTTTAAACTATTGCAGTGTAAAGCTCTCACATACTACAGTATAAAATAAAAATAAGATATAGTGTAAAGCTCTTATGTGTTACAAGAAAAATCGTTTTGAGTTTTGGTTCTAACAGCGTTACCTCTTGTGCCCTATAATATATCCAAAAGGATTAAATAATACTACATCATTAATTAGAAAAAGGAATGTACTATAGAGGGAGGGAGGGAAATGTGTTTCTTGCAAAAGAGAGACACAAAAGAAAAAAAGGAAGAAGAAATTTAAGAAAATATAATAAGGTGCTTTTTTTTTACAAAAGCGTAGTACGATCATCAGCTCTTAATTTTCATTCAATTGCTGTACTTTATTTTCTAAATAGAACTCTATGGGATACCCAAGAACGCACTATTAATAGGTTACATTTTTTATGTTGTGAATTAAATGCCTTAATTTTACCGAGAGCAAAAACATACAAAGTGAAAAATAAACAAAACCATCACGTGTCCCAGCCGCGACGCCAGGCTGCTGTGCCCATTGCAGGTGCTGGCTTCTCATGGCCGCAGCGCCAGTTGTGCTTTGTCTTCCTTTGTAAAATGTTGATCCATGTGATCTCTACATAAGGTGATAAATTATAGGGCATTAAATTAAGTTCCACACTTCTCAACATTTTATTGTGAAATTGGCATCAAATTGCATACATGCAATCACGTGTATAGGTGTGAGAAGGATGATACTATGCTCCTTGAGTGGAACATTGAAAATTAATAGTTATACATGTGCTTCTATTAAATTTCGGTTCCATTTTTTTTTTAATAATTTTGGGTTAGTTTTAGCAAACAAATTTAAATAATTTAGAAATAAACTTAAGAAATGCAAATGAATTTGTGATATCAAGATATATGAACCTAGAAGGTCGAGGCATTGCAGGTTGCTTTACCGCGAGTCATATATATATATATATATATCCTTAATCTCGATCCAGTAGATGATGAGCCAACTTTTGATATTGAAGACCTAGGTGAAAGATTTAATTCCTACTAATTTTGACAAAAGCGATGATGGAAAAGAAAGTGAAAGATTTAATCTTCACGCAATTTTTGACAAAAGAGATGGAGAAGAAGTCCAAAAATTTGATTTGGAGTCCCTTTTTAACGTAAGCAACAATGAAGAAGAATGTCCAATCCTTAATTCAATTAACTTGATAGATCACGGTAATAAATTTAAGCTAGATGCCTTCTTTGACTTTAGCGACAAATACAAAAAGTGAAGAACTATGCAGTCAAATCCTTGATCATTTGAGTGATTATTTACAACCAGAGTTGCATCCTTTGGAATTCAACAATGGAAAATATGTTCGGCATGATAATTGTCTTGTCACCAATTATTCTTTAGGATTATCTTTGCAAATATGTCGTTAAAAATTGAGAAGAAAATTGTTCACTGTCATTAAATACTTGAACTTATTTCGAATTCAAAAAAGAATTGTTCTTTGAGAGGATGATGCAATGCATGTTAAGTGGAATTTTAAAAAATAATTAGAAACATGTTCCATTTAAAGTGGGTTTAATATTTTTGGTTTGTAGTAAATTTATTAAATAAAGTTGGGTAATCCTTAGAAAATGCAAATGAATTTGAAAAATCTAGACATGAACCTAACTATAGAAAGTTAGAAAAGTTTTCATTTATTAAAGGTTTACTACAAGAAATTGCACTTTCAGCGACTAAAAACTTGTAGTCACTAAATCTATTTCTAACGAGTAGATTTTAGTCGCCAAATTATTTAGTAAAAAAGTATGTAATTTTTTATCTCAAGTTTACTACCAACTAATTTTTTAGTCACAAAAAGTAGATTTAGCAACTAAAGGTGTTTTTAGTCATAAAATGCTTTGACACCAAATATCAAAGATGAAGAGAAGACCAAGTTTTTATGACTAAATACTTTTTCTATTTTGCAAACAAGAAAAAAAAAAAAAAAAAGAGAAAGGTTCACCAGTAATAGTGCTATAATTCCTTTGTTTTACATTCTATCAACCAGAGATTAAAATATATTACAGAAGGAAAAATTATTTTTTGAATCAAAGGTATTATTTGAAAACTTTAAAAAACAAACAAAACCTCGGTCATTTGGTAGGTGATTGAATGATACTCGTGTTATAAATAAGGTTTTTTTTTTTTTTTTTGTTATTGAAACAACAAAACTTTTAGATAAATAATCATCATACAAAAATTAGTTCTTAAGTTGATTATGGATACTTATAGAGACATTATCTATAACAAGAGATCAAAACAAACTAGTTGAAATAACGTAATGCAATATATAATCAAGAGTTTAGCTCGTTCTTTTAATGGAGTAGCATCAAAATTTATATTTAAATAGATAATTAATCAATAATTAATTTATATATCATTATTGGAGGTTGATTTTATATGTTCATCGCATCTCTATGTTAGTCCATAAACTCTCATAAATAGATCAAACTGATTTTAGAAACAACTGATACAATGAAATCATACATGGGTCAGCCAGCCCTAATCGATGGGGCAAGTGGCAGCAGTCTCAAGGGGATTGGGTGTGGGCACAATCCTCTGAGACTGTGGGCCCTAATGCAAATAATTTTTGAAAATAATTAATTATTTAATTAATTTTAAAAATAACAAACCAAATTTGAAATTGGTATTTAAATAATTAGTTTCCCAATT